>JASSUY010039405.1:0-20129 GCA_032466535.1 Forpus xanthops | reverse complement strand
CCTTTTTATGTTGAGGACACCAGAACTGCACACAGTACTCCAAGTGAGGTCTCGCGAGAGCAGAGTAGAGGGGCAGGGTCACCTCCTAATAATCCATAGCAAAAACATCTGAATAATTAGTTTCAGCTGTTAAGATTTTGATGCTTGGTTCTTAATTGAATATTTATTTCCATCTCAGCTGAAGCCTTTGCATTGATCTCAAGGGAACAAAGCTTTCAGACATTACTTCATAGTTTCTATTTTTTTCAGTATAAAGATTTAGAGCCTCTTGCCAATAATACTCTATGAATCCTCATTATAATGCTTTACTCAGCTTTACTCCCACTCCCTAAATAATCCTTAAAAAAAAAAAAAAATTCCATCTGTGTTCAAAAAAAAAGGTTGAATTAAGAAGTAAATGTTAATGTACAGAAGTAAAAAATATTATTTTGATATTCTGTGTTTAATGTTAAGTATTTGGAGCTGAGAAGAGGAAGAAAAGGGAGGGTCAGTAGATCTACTAGCGGGCATTAGGTCATATACTTGGCATTAATCCCATAGAAAACAGAACAACTTTTCTGCAGTCCTCACAGGTACCTTCCTGGGTTGTGTGAGTAGCTGACAGGGTATATCATGAATAGCTACACAACAAGTTTTCAGAAAAGCAAACAGAAGAAATGGTTGCAAATGAGCTCTAGCTATGTAAACTAATAGGCATACAATAGGTATATGAAACTGGGAAACTGCTAATTTTTATAATTCTGAGGATTTGGTAAATCTTCTGCTGGGGGTGGAGTGAAGAGGAGGAACTGTCTTCATATAAAAGGGAGCAAAAGAAAGTTAGCTGAAATAATGCAACGAACTATTTGTACAATCTTAGTCTGTTATTTAATGGTAAATTTAACCCACTGACTTGTTTCTGGAACACTGCAGCTATTCTAAGTCCTTAAGTAACCTGGGAGTAGTGATCATTGTTAGAACAGTGAAAAAGCTAACAGATTTTAAACTTATCCTGTAATATTTACTCTTCCCTGCTTACTTTGTGATTCTAGAAGTCTTAAATGAGTGACATCTTACCCTTCTCAAAGTGCTTGTTTTGCACTTTTCAAGGTGTTGCGCTTACTCTGAGTGGAAAAATCCACATAAGCCTTTCAGCTGTAACTACAGTAATGTCTGCAGTACGCGATTTTAGAATTGTCCCCTTTGTAAAGAGTACAACTTCTTCTAAGACAGTCCCTCTTCTCAGTACAGTCCCTCATGAAGAGTCCCTCCACAGCATTCCTATAGGCCCCTTCAGATATTGGAAGGCTGCTATGAGGTCTCCAAGCAGCCTTCTTTCCTCCAGGTTGAATAGCTTTCTCATGCTATCTTCATACAGGAGGTGCTCCAGTCCCCCGATCATCCTCATGGCCCTCCTCTGGACTTGTTCCAACAATTCCATGTTCTTTTTATATTGAGGACATCAGAACTGCACACAATACTCCAAGTGAGGTCTCACTAGAGCAGAGTAGAGGGGCAGCATCACTTCCCTCATTCTGCTGGTCACACTCCTTTGGATGCAGCCCAGGATATGGTTGGCTTTCTGGGCTGCAAGAGCATACTTCCAGCTCATGTTCATTTTCTCATTGACCAACACCCCCAAGTCCTTCTCCTTTGGACTGTACTGAATCTCATCTCTGCCCAACCTGTAGCTGTGCCTGAGATTGCTCCCAACCAGCTGCAGGACCTTGCACTTGTCATGGTTAAACTTCATCAGGTTGGCATCAGCCCACCTCACAAACATGTCAAGGTACCCCTGGATGGCATTCCTTCCCTCCAACGTATCAACCAAACCACACAGCTTGGTGTCATCAGCAAACTTGCTGAGGGCGCACTCAATCCTACTGTCCATGTCACTGACAAAGATGTTGAACAAGACCGGTCCCAACACCGATCCCTGAGGGACACTACTCATTACTGATCTCCACCTGGACATCGAGCCATTAAGCACAACTCTTTGAGTGTAGCCATCCAGCCAGTTCTTTATCCACTGAGTGGTTCACCTATCAAATTGGTGTCTCTCAAACTTAGAAATAAGGATGTCATGTGAGACACTGTCAAACACTTTGCACAAGTCCAGGTGGATGACATCAACTGCTCTACCCCTGTCCGTCAGTTCCGTAGCCCCATCATAGAAGGCCACCAGATTGGTCAGGCAGGATTTCCCCTTATTGAAGCCATGATGGCTGTCACCACCTTGTTTTTCATGTGCCTCAGAATGCCTTCCAGGACAATCCATTCCAAAATTTTGCCAGGCACAGAGGTGACGCTGTCTGGCCTGTAGTTCCCTGGCTCGTCCTTTTTTCCTTTCTTGAAAATGGGGGTTATATTTCCCTTTTTCCAGTATTTGGGAACTTCACCCTACTGCCATGATTTTTCAGATATGATGGACAGTGGCTTAGGACTTCATCTGCCAGCTCCTTCAGGATCCGCAGATGGATTTCATCAGGTCCCATGGACTCGTGTACCTTCAGGTTCCTAAGATGATCTTGAACCAGATCCTCTCCTACAGTGGGTCCAGGGTCTTCATTCTCACTTTCTCTGCATCTGCCTTCCAAGACTTGGGTGGTATCATCAGAACATTTTCCAATGAAGATGGAGGAAAGAAGGGTCTGTAATGGATCCCTACAATAATGTCTCCCATCGCTGTTCTCCCTTTAACTCCGACCCACAAACTCTCTACTGACTGCTCACCTGTCCCCAGATAGAGTTCCAGACTCTCCAGCCTATCCCTAATATAAATAGCAACTCCCTCTCCCCGCCTATCTGGCCTTTTAATTGTCCTATTCCTCCTTTTTTTTTGTTGGCTTTTTTTGTTACTATTTCCCAGCTTCCTGGGTTAGCAGCCTCCTTACCTGCATGAGCGACAGTAGATGCTTGAGGGCCCTGCAGAGTCTGGTCCTGGAGCAAGCAGCGCTGTTTCTCCTCAATTTCTTACACCTTTCAGCCCAGTGACAGTGTTCTGTAGATCAGCCACCTGCTGCAGAAGGACCTCCACCAGGGAGCAGAGCGCAGCCCTGCCCGTTGTGCACCCTCCTCTCAGGAGGGCAGTGCAGGCACTCTCTACAGTCCGAGCTCTGCACTGCAGCCTCTCATCGGCTCTGTGTGAGTGCCTTCACTGACCACCGCCGGAGCAGCCAGAGCAGAGCTCCCAGGCCAGACTCTGATCATACGGTGAGTGCTCACCATTCCCCTCGAACTGCCACGCAAAGTGCCTCGAACCCGCCCTGTTCGTCGCGCTCCCTAGGTCAGGTTTTTAACCACTCATGGCTGGTGCTGCTCCTCCTGGCACCGCCCCTCTGAGTCAGCTCCTCGCGTCCGCTGAGCTGCCGGCTCCGGGGCAAGTGCTGTCAAAGCCCCGAGGCTCCCTCGGTACCTCTTGCTGCTCCGAGTTGAAACTCCTGGACTCCGGGCCTCCCCCCGATCAGGCGCTGCAGGCGTCCGCTCTCGAGACAGTCCCCTCAGCAATGGGCAGGAAATGGCCAATGATGCCTGGGTTGAATCTGGACTAAACGCATGACTAACGTATGACTAAAAATGCTAGGTGTGTGAAACATGGATCAGAAATATAACCTGGTGGGATTTTTCTGTTCAAAGTAACAGATAAACCCTCTCAGTAAATAGAAATAACAACAGTTTGTAAATTGAATACCATAGTGCCATAAGGCTTTTTGCTTGTTTTAGCATATGGCTAGAAATGCTAGGTGGGGAAAGATGAACCTTCTGCATATTTTGTGTACAATTATGAATAAAACGAAACAGGGAGAAAAAAAAGAAAAAAACAACTCTGTAAGTCATCCCAAACAGGAGTCAGACATGAATATTCACCTTCATGATTGATGTGTATGTTCTGCTTAACATAAGACTCAAAAAAAAAAAATTATTATGAGGCAAAACTACATTTTTTCCAGGCTTCAACGCAAAAAAGGGTTTCTCAAATTGTGAAACACTAAACTGCTACTTTTCAAAGTTTCAACTTGTAGATACTTCCTTTTAGCCATGAGGCATAAAAACATCATTAAGATTTTTCTTTAATAAACCTGTGATCGTCAATGGCTCATGAAGGGAGGAAAAATTGCAATAATGCAAATGTCCTAATTTTCCAATAAACTGTATGTATACAATATCCTGTGATTTGCATATTACTGAGTGGCAAACTTCTGAGAATCGTGGTTAGTATATTCATTTTTACAAATATTCCTCCTCTTTCTATTTTTCCATTTATTTCAATTAAACTGTAGTGATTTGGTCAGAGATGGAAAATGAAATCAGTTAATTTGTTTTGGAGAACAATTCTTCAGTTGATTTTCAGCCTTAGTCATGCTATCTACTCCTTTGAAACTTCCCTTATATATTATATAGTTATTAAAAAAAACAAAAAAAAACAAAACCAAACAAACAACCATACAAACAAGAAAACCCCAGAAACTTCAATGTACTTCTGTAGAATGCTGCAGTATTAAGTTTCTATGCATACACATTTGTTTGTATATGTGGGGGTGGAATGCAGAATGCTGTCTTGCATGTGTGCCTATCTTTCATGCATACCAATTCCCAGTTGTTTAATTAAAGGTCATAGATATATGAAGTTTTTACTTTGACTCACTTCTTATAAACCAAACTCACGCAGATGTATCAGTTGACTTTTCATCCATATTGTTTTATTCCACAGCTACCAAATGCAGTGGCCTGGACTCTGTAATGAAGCATCTTTCTCAGCTTGTTGAATCTGGTACTTGAACATTCTGCAATATTAAACCTAAGTTCTAACAATAGCTAGTCTTTAGATATTATTTTTTTTTTAAATCGAATCTAAGGGCTATTGTTATGAGCATTGAAATGTCCCCTGTAGACAGGATTCTGAGCTTATAGTCAAGTACAATCCATCATTTTCAAAACTTCGGGTAGGTCACGTTGTATACAAATGCTTTTTTTCCTTTGGGGAAGACATCTGAAAACTTTTCCACTTATCAGAAGTGAGCTTGCAATATATCTTTCCGAGAGAGAAATTTTCTACTGTTTTAGGGTAGTGTAACTCCATTCATAAAAGTATAATTACATGCTGTTGATTTTTTGCTTTAATTACTTAGGAAAATATTTGGTTTTTTCTTCTTTTTTTTTTCTTGTCAGCGCATGATGCTGCAGACAGCCATTATAAAACGTGTCTCCAAAAGTTTTAACAACATGATGTTTGCCCATGATAGACATACTGGATATGAGACTGCTATTTCTGCCAGCAAGTCTTGGAGACTGCTTCCTTGATTTATGCCAAACTAGCTTCTCTGAAAATAGCTTGCTTGTGCAAGTTTTGACCCTCTGTGGAGCACTTTTAATGTAAAAGGAAAGCAGAGATATGGGAAGAAATTGTACAGTAGTATGCTGATGTTGCAAATTTCTGTTAAGTTTGTGCTAAACTTAAACGGAAGCCATAGATCCCATCAAGGCAGGTGGCCGGTGAAATGCAGTAGTGTGCTGAACATCAGTACATCAGTAGGTCAAAGCTATTCAATGGTGTTTCTGTGAATTTTGTTCTGGTTTTGTCTAACCATTTGAAATAGGTTTTTGTCAAAAACCCCTAGCACAAAAGGCTTGATAGTTCTTGTCCTGATCATAATGACAAATTTTGTAAACTTACAAAATTAACTGTGAACAGTTCTCAGTTTAGGGGCATGTGCTCTACTTTAACCGCAATTCTGTCTTTTCTTCTATGGAATATACTAAAAAAAAGCCCCAAACAAATAAAAAACATGGCAAATCAACCAACTAAACAAACAAAAACAAACCCACTACAAAAAACCCATCAGAACAAACGTTACTACTCTCTAGGTTTTACAGTATCATTTTACTTACATTTTCACTAGAACAGTGGGCATCTGAGGTTCTACTGAACAAATATAGAATAATTATTTGTATTTAAAAGCCTTACTAACATTGTTTCTGCATCTTTGCTTTGTATTTAGTACAAATACCTATGAAGTGAGTATTTACTATCTAAAACATGAAAAAAAAGCTGTGAAATCAGATGCTAATCAGACTTTAAAAGATTAAAGCACTTGTGGCTCTTTTTTACTGTGGTTGGCTATTTGGAAATGGAGCAGGTACACAGACATTTTCTTTGAAGTATTTTGAAACTGGAAATGGTGCTGAAAAAAAAAAACATTTCAAATAGTGAGTGGGCTTTCCTGCAGAGCCTTACTTCTGCATGTTGTCATTAGAAAGTGGATACATTACAGCTTTTGAAAGATAGTTGCTTAAGTTCAAATGCTGAACTTGAGAAAGTAAATGTCAATATTTGAAGCAATGCTGCCGTCATGATGTTTGGAATAACAACAATAATTGAGTTCAGAGTTAGGTGTAGGCATGTTCTAAAGCAAATGTAGCATTTATCATAAATGATAACTGAAGTCTTCACACAAGCTTTTCTGTTTCTTTCTGCAGATTAAAATATAAATAGAAAATAAATTGGTATATTTTGATAAGACTTGAAATCAAATCAAATGAGATTTTATATGGAATATGTGTGAATCTTCATTTCTAAATACAATAGATGATTTCTATGTATTAAGATTTTAAAACCAGACCAGAAAAGGGCACATTTACAGATCTGGAAGGAACACAATATTAGAAACTTCAGAGATTTTTCATAACAAATATTGTATTCTGATGCTGAGAATATAGACCACTTCAGGAGAACCAGCCTCCTGAAATTATTCCAGAACAAAACTTTGTGGAAAAGAAACCCCATCTTTTAAGCAACTTACACATTTTCAAAGTAAAAATAGCATTAAGAACAATAGTTAATTGCTTTAGATGCAAAGTTAATATACTTCATAGCTGAAAATGTGATTAATGAAATTTTTTTACTAACTCAGAAAGTATAAGCTGTGCAAAATGGATAAAATAAGTTCTGTTTATCTCCAGTATAGGGAAGGAAAATTATCAGCTTTATCTGAAGAACTGGAGAAAAGCTTTTGTTGAATTTTATGTTACATGCATTATATATTTATCTTAAAAATATTTTACTTTAAGAAGCTGGATTCTAATCTACTAGATGCAGCTGCTGCTCTCTCAGCTTTCTTACCATGACCCCTCGGTGTTATGCTAAACAAGGGGTGTGATCTTGAAGGTTATAAGACTGTCCTTTATTTTACTTCTTAAGGGCAAAGTCAGCTTTTGAAATACGTACTGGACTCCAGCTGCTGAAGTGTACTTGAGGGCAGAATTTTTACCTTAAGTATTTGTCACTAAAACTACATATTTAAAATTTAGGAGGAATTCTGCTTTCAGCTGCAATCATGTAGCTCAGTTTAGTTTGGATGGACCTTAGGAATTCAGATACTTTTTAAAAGTGTGCTTCTGAAAGTGCCTTTTGTTGTTTCATTATTTTGCTGTGCTAGGAGATAAACCATATGTGACATGTACCAGTTTTAGACAAAGAGTAAAACCTGATAACATTTAGAAACTACTTCTACAATAACTCTATAACTCAGAAAATGCGTCCTAAAATCTGCCATCAAGGTATTCAGGTTAACTTTTCCAAATTAACATTGTTTTCTGTCAGTCATTTTAAACTCAAAGTGTAAATTTGTGATCCTTTTATCTGACCTCTGTTCAGTAAGAACCTTTTCTTGTAAATGTCTATAATACATGCTTCAAGACTCAGTATAGGATAACTCAAAAACTATCTCCAAAACATTTCCATCCCCTTCAAAGAAGAATATGGTTTTCTTCCTCTCCCAGAAAGCAATGGGACAGAACTAGATGCATCTGAAAAGATATCAGTTCTGCTTTGTTGTCTTTTTCTCCCACTCAAAGATTTAAAACTCAGTTGGAACTTCGTGTACTAGGAATTTCACTTCCAAGTTATGGTGTGTTGTTAAAGCTATCAAACGGCAGTTTTCATATACCCAAAGCTCTTGGATGTCAAAACACCCAAAAAGATCAGGTTTGGTTTGAGTACCTTATCACCTGAGGTTTATATAGTTGTGTAAAAAATAATTAAATAGATAGAAAAATATGAGAAAATTGTTGCCAACAGACCTGTAGGGTCAGTGATTGGAATAAAATTTAATGACTAATCAGATTATAACCTTGGCAATCAAGACACCTAGTTTTGTCACAGTGGTATTTTGCTGTCATTGCAGTGGCATAGAATATGGGTAAGAGAACACATGGATCCAAAATGGAATTTTGCCTAGTTCTGTGTCAGGTTAGAAGCACAGCTGCTAGCATTGTGGAAACAGACAGCAATAGGTATTTATCTTTTTCATTGATCTTAATGAATCTCAAAGTTCAGTTTAAATGATAGTGTATAAAGTTCACACTTAGGAACAATACTTAAGAACAAACATGTACTTCCATTTATGTACTCTCTTAGCTGCTTTATACAAAAATGCATCCAGAGTGCAATAACCCATTGTAATTTCTTACTTTCCAGAATTAAGAGAAGCCATAGGCAACAGAACAATTAAGGGAGAGTATCCTTCCAGCAGGACCAGACTGGATACAGAGGTGTTGGTCAAGCCTCACACAGTTCTGGTGAAAACAGAGGAATAGAACTAGAACTCATATATATCTCCACATTCTAGAATATTTCTGTATTAACTTGCTTCTACTAAGATGCAAGATGGTTAAAGCATACAAACTTTGTTAACTTTGGTGGATTTTGGTGTTTGTGTGTAGACATCTTGTAAATAAGTGTGTATGTAACACCTGGGTTTTTTTAGAATACTATTTGTCCAGTTTTAAATTGTGTTTCTTTTTAGTGCAGTCAAGACTGCTGTTTCCAAATACATAAGTTCAAATGAGGGAAAATAGCTATTGATTAGCAGTGTGTTATGATGTAGCTGTCAAGTACGAAATCTAGGATCACTTGATCAAAATGAAAATAATTTTAATAGAAAACTTGCACAATAAAGGAGGATATGGACTGAATAAATTTTCATACTCACTGAATATGAACACATGTAGATTTTAAATAGTAGAAACACATCAGTTGCCAGAGATATGGAAGAGTTGATAATAAGGAGCCATCAACTGCCAAGAGGAAATCTGAGTGCGATTAGTGTATATTAATACTGTGCCTCTGTTTCCTCAAGGCCAGCCTTGCAAGATATGATCCTGTGAATGGTTCTATTCTCACCAATTTCAGGGAAACAGCCAATGTTTGCAGAACTCAGATCATAGGAAGTTTTTGATCAAGAGTTTGGAGAGTTTTTTAGGAGATCAAAGTGGAAAAGCTTTAACCCATCTGTGTGATGTGCATTTTGAATCAAAATGCCCTAATTCTCCTTTTCATAACAAAAAGAGAAGTCAGGATGAAGTGAGGAGATGAAGAAAACAGAAATCAGGGAGCTTCATATTTCCTGAAAGAATATTAGCTTTCAAAGTGACCACTTGACATCAAAGAAGAATGCTATAAATCATTCCATGGAATGATTACATAAAAATGAAATTGTAGTGAGAATGAGGGCTTGACTTTCATGGCTTTACAAATACCAAAAAAAAATCCACTGAGGAAAATTAGTACAAGTGAATTCACAAATTTAATTTGTGATTCATTTGAAACTTGTTTCTGAACATCTGCCTTAACCCAATCATTTACTAATTCTTTCTTGTTAACATGTTTTTAAACAGAGAGCATAATACTAGATGGTCCTTGAACTACACTGTGAAAATGCAAGAATATCAGTTGAATCTGGCATGCATAAAGAGGTGTTCTACTAAACTCTGTGATGTTTATATATTCTTGAGTGTGTGCATGTACAATAAGATGCCATAAATAAACTGAAGCTTATGGCAATAAGACATTTTCTGGCTGAAAAAAACCTTTTGTTAAGATAAAGTTAAAACAGGCCCCAAAGAGAGTCTATTAACCAAGAAATCTACATTCTCTGAGCTTTTTTTTTCAAAATGATAGCAATGCTTGTTTTGTGTAGTTTTTCTTCCCTAGTTATGAAGTGTGGGTGTTGAAGTCACTGGAATAAAATGTGTTTTCTCCAAGCTACTTTTGCTCAACAGCATATGTGGGTTTGCACCTTCTAATCTGAAAAGTCAGCATCAACAGTCTCACTCTCCTGTATGGTCTCTAGATCCACAGTTTTATGCAAGTCCTCCATTTTACACTGTGTATGATGGCCAAGTTCTGTAAAAAACAGGAACTATCTGTAAGATGCATCATATGTTCACAGAGAGGAGTGCAATTGAAATAGTAAAAAAGCCATGCAATTTGATTATGTTGAAGTTTGCATTTATGCTAAGGCCAAGGGAGAAACTGTGAAGATGATACCTCCTTAGAAGGACCCAGGAACTCAGGCAAAACTTTGACAGGAGAAATCAGAAGTGTGCAGTCCAGTGAAGTATTAAGCTACTGGGAGTAATAATATGGGCTGATGCACTCAATATAGCAGTAATGCCCTCCGAGAAGGGGAGGAAATAATTCAGTTTCTCTAGGCTGCACAGAAGCTAAATAAAGTATGACAAGAAATAGTAGCAGTACTCATTATGTGTGATTGCTAATTACCCCTTTGAATGATTCAGTTATGCCTGCTACTAGAGAATTAGTTTAGTAATTTATGGCTGCAGCACAAACTAGTATTTTCATTTTCACTGCACAGTTTTTACAACACCTACAGTTCAGATAATATGTCCCTTTTTATTCAATTTCAAATTGCTTTTTCTGATAGCTGATGGGAGGGGAACCAAGGAATTCTTTCAATTTCCTCATATATCTTTAACATTAAAAGATGTATTTTATGTGATTTTAATATAATTTTTATGTAATTTTAATGTAATTTCATTCAAATGTAAAGTATAGATGTAGAAAACAACTTTGCCTGAGCTCTTAACCTGTTTTCTTTTTACATTTGGGAACTGATCCTGGAAACACTTGCACAGGAATTTTTGCTGTAGTAAATTTATTTGTTGTCTTTGCTCAGATTTGTACAAAGCTACTCCTGTGTGTGACTGTTGCCAGGATTAGATCCTTGAGACAAAATAAATGTATTTTTGTAATTGCACAGATATTTCTGCACCCCTCAATTATTTTGCTTACAGAAGTTGATTCTTCTACGTAAGGAAGGTACAGACTGCAATCATTGTCATATAGTGTGCTTGTTGTTGTGTATTGGCTGGTAGAATTTAAAAGGTTCAGCAGTTTTCGGGAATAGCTTTATATTTCTTATAAAATCAACTATTGCATAGTTCACTCAAGCATGAAAGCTAATTCTAAAAGGTATTCAGAGATACATGTTTGGTAATTTGTGAGAAGTGTTGTTTTTCTAAGAAAACTACCACATAGTAATTTGGATTGCCAGTGGAAGATGCATGTCTGAGTACCACTGGGGATCAAGGTCATATTTTAATTGGTTGTCAAATGTTTTGAACTTCAATTCCACTTTGCTGGTTTAACCGAAATATTTTTCTTTTTGACTTACGTGATTTTCTGTGGGGTTCATGTGACTATTTCCTCCCTTTTTATGAATAGATCTACCTGTGTTTGATTCACACCATCACTTAATATCAGTGAGTTTACTTTGTTCATATTTCAAGAAGTGTAATAATTTTTTTTTTCATATAGGCAAGTAGACAGGACGCAGTCTTTTTTTTTTTTTAATTTTTTTGGTTCTTTTTATTCCTAAAAAAAACAAGAACAAAACAAAAAGAACACCCAAAATCAAACAAGCAAAAGCAAAAAAGAACTTTTTATAATCTTTTTCCCTGTCTTTGGAGAGATGTACTCTGCTAATGCCTAAATGCTATTCTGTGTAAATTAGTTCATAAAGGAACAGTTTATGCAAGAAACTTTCAATCTTAATAGACTATGCAAGTGTAAGGTGTTTTCAGGTGTGGAAGGGCAACTGTATGACTTGTCCAAAGGTTGTGGTGGTAACAAGGCATGTGGAGTAAGTGGCTCAAGACAAGAAAGCAGCCGACCAAAATATCGAAGGAAGTCTACTCAAAACTAAATATGGCTTTGCATGGCTTGTATCTCTGCTTTTTCCAGAGATCTCAGCAATCTTTGGTTGCTGTTGCTCCCTCTTCTGTTGCAGTAGTCTTAACTGTTATTTAACTGCTGCTGCTTCAGTCCAGTAGGCACTGGTTTTCATGCTTACTCTCAAGTATATCTTGTTTCAGTGACCATTTTTCCATCACAACCAATAGAACCAGATTGAACCAAGCAAGGTTGCCCTTAAACTTCCTAGTAATATCCATGATAGCTTAGAAATTGATGTATAGAGAAAAGAAAGATGGCTATGTAGGATACACTTCTTTTCAAAGGATGCAACAACTCATGCACTTCTCTGGGATTTAGAGGATATCAGCAAAATTTTCTTGTCCCTAGAGATGTTATATTTCAATGGAATTTTGTCATCATATGGATACAGATTTCAGGGCCAGCTCTCTTCTTTAGAGGAACAACTTTCTGTACAGAACTGTGTTGTTTAACCTTCCGAGGCAACTTGGGAAACTTGACCTGTAAGGTCCTACTTCTCAAAGAGATCACTACTTTCTGAGTTTTCTTTCCACAGTGCCTGAAGAGCCAAACATAGGGCTATGGCAGAACCTCAAACACAGCCACAAAATAGTCAGGACTGTTCAGTCAATGACATGTGGCCTATTGTGCTGTGTCCTATTCCATAGCATCTCATGAAGGGAAAGGGAAGGGAAAGGGAAAAGGAAAGGGAAAGGGAAAGGGAAAGGGAAAGGGAAAGGGAAAGGGAAAGGAAGACCTTAGCCACATGAATGATTGCTGTGCAAGTGATTCTTGCCTTCAAGGTCATAAGACAAGCCTTGGCAATATGTAATTTTAATATAGCTTTAGACAGCAGCTCTTCAAACAGGTAAAGCTGGCAAAGTCATCTGCCTACACAAGATTTGTCAATGAATTCTTTGTGTTTTTTTTTTTTTTTTTTTTTCATAGAGTGTATTCTTAAATTGGGATAGTTGTTTACTTTAATTTTTTTCTTCTCACCCCTGCTTTACCATACCCTTTGTCCCATGAAGCTATGCTGTTCTGTGTCTTAGTTTTTCTTATTGCTAAAGGTTCCAACGTGAGCAAAAACTGTGGTTTGAAACAAATAAATCATGTCTCATCTCTAGCTCTTTTTTATTGCCTGGTCTTGTCTGTTGTATGAATCCATTTTTTCACTTTTACTATGCAATGGGAAAGTTCACTTGCTGTATCACCTTTAGGTCTCATGAGGTTCAGTACTTTGTTGGAGTTAAAGAACTTAGAAGGAGAAAATAGCATAACAAGGGGAAATTGGTGCTGAGAAATTGAATAGTTCATGTTTGATGATTTCATATAAAAGACCAAACAATCTGAATGGAGACTTTGGGGTAAGCTATACGAATGAAAAGCTTGCTAGGAAAGTTTCATTGTTCACCTTTCATATTTACATTTGTCAGTCTAAGAAGTACATTAGCAAGCTGTAATTTTGTCAGCACAAGACCATTTTTATTGAAAAATGTGAATTTGTTGGCTGTTTCCCATTGAGTTTAACATTTCAGAGCTCACATTCCAAAGAAAGAACAGGTCCGTACTAAACACTGGATTATGACAAGCCTCTTTGCAGAAGTAATATGTGGTTTTCTTGTTCAGGGACAGCAACTGAGGTGCTTGGGATATTGAAGGATACATAAAAGTGTTTTCAAAATCATTGCATTACCATTCCTAGCACATTAACACAGATACTGACAAATCAGTTGGACTAAGAGACAAATATTTAGATTATCAAAATTAGGTTTTACTTATGAGCAGCAGTGAAGACTGTTTGCAGGTACTGTATTACTGAGAAAAATATTTGGTGTTATAGTTTATCAAGCTTACTTTATTCATGTTATTTTGTTTTCACTGCAATTTGATAATACAATGTCCATGGCTTGTACTTGCAGCATGCCTTCTGGCCTCTTCCTGATGTTTGCCAGCACTGGATCAGTGTTCTAAAGGGCAAATCTTACAGTGCTATTTCTGTGAACATCAAGTTTGTGTTTATTAGAGTGAAAATGCACCCTTTATTGCCACCAGTCTAACTTCTCAAATATGTATTCTCTGACCCGTTTATTAAGTGGTTCCCTACAGACTGAGTGTGGTGATTCTTCTCCATTACCAGTTACACAAAGAGTCTGTTCCCAGTAAGGCAAGCTCTCTCACCACCAGCTTGACCTTTCCAACTTTCTTTGGAGCAATGGTTTAAGTAAGTTTGTTGTACCTGGCAGAGATTTCCACTTTCAGTGTAATCACAACCTAACTCCTCTTTCTGTTAGCTGTCTGCTGCTAGTCACGAATATTATGTGAGAATGAATGTGTGCACAGGTAGTCCAATTGGAACTTTCCTTGTTGATGCCACATTGCTAGATGAAAGTACACAAATAGCTTGTTGCAACACTATATCCTCTGCGTAATTTCTTTGATGGGGAGGGAGTAGGTAAAGCAGCTAGGGACAGTTCTTCATTCTGATGTTTCTGTAGGAAAGAGCAGCTGGGGAAACACAGTACAAATAGGTTTAGATTGGACATAAGGAAGAAATTTTTTACTACAAGGGTAGGGAGACCTTGGAACAGGTTGCTCAGAGAAGCTATGGATGCCACATCATTGGAATTGTTCAAGTTCAAGTTGGACAGGGCTTTGAGGAACCTGATATAGTGGACAATGACCCTGCCTATGGCAGAGAGGGTTGGACTAAGTTATTTTTAAAGGTCCTTCCAACCTAAAGCATTCTGTGATTATGTATGGGTGGTCCTTCCCAATATCTGTAGTAGCACCTTAGAAACCTTCGGTGGGCAATGAAATTTAGAGCAGCCAAAAAAGTAAGGTCAAGCTGAAGCACAGCAAACCCAATGAGGTAAAATTTCAAAACATTTAATGATCCCTCCATATTCCTGACTCATACTTAAGGCTATTCTTGATTCATTCCTGAAAAGAAACCTAGAAACTGTTGAGCCTGGATTTCTAGGACTCCAGTCTTCAGTTTGGGTCATGTCTATATACTTGACAGTCCCCTTTATTATTATTTGCTTGCTGGTATCTCAGCTAAAAAACGATGGTTTCGACATTTGGAGAATATGACTCTTGAACTTATAATTCCAGGCTGGATGCTACCTACAATGAAATGCTGGCTATATAACCAGGTGGTTAAGCTTCTCTTTAGAGGTGCTTTAATGTAATTATATAAAGGCTGTGTTTTGCTTTAAATATATAGTGCGGGATTGTTCGGTCTACTAGCCTTTCAGGTGGTTTGAGTTCACTGCACCTTGATCTGCTGGAGTTAAGTAGCTTAGATACATAGACCTGGCAGTTCAGACCATGCAATGGCAAAACTTCATAGACAACCACCATATGAAATAATTTAGGGATTGATGAATCACTATACTAACACATAGTAAGTCAGAGAAAAGCACCAGAGAAACAGAAAAATGTGTTCATATCAGCTTCAATTTTGTCATTATGAGAAAAAAAAACTATAATAGTTAGGTTAGAAGTCACTGTAGACTAATAACAAGTTTTTGATTTGCCTTACTTGTATGGATGCAAGAATTATTACTCTGCAAGATATATCTGTAGCCTACAAGTTACACGATTGTGTGGTTTAGTATGCTGCTCTTGGAATTCTCATGCATGATTGACTATTCCTATACCGTTATACTTGCCTTGCTTGCATTTCTGAGAGTGGGCTTGCCTCTGTTCCAGTTTGGTGTGAACTCTGTATCATAGCTAGTCTGGTGTATAAATAAGCACCTCCTACCTCTTCATTTTAGCTAAGCACTCTTCTGTGTGCACTCAGTGCCTTCTGACAGGCTACTAGAGGAATATTGCAACACAAAGCGATTTGTTGTTTTGTAATTTGTCTGCTTATTTTATTCTAGATTAGTCACAAGTAAGGAAGCTCTCAGGACTCTGTTGCTGGGCTCACATAGGTATAGCAGTTCAAACCAAAGGGAGAACATTTGTAGAATGTGAAATGGGATGTTTTTCTACTGCAATTTTGTGCTGAAACTCATATAGCATTTGTAAATCCTGTTTTCTGAGTCATGTGGCTCTGGGCCAGATCCAAGGGGTGGTCCTAAATTGATGACTGCTTCTGAAGAAAAATTAAATTAGAGGGGAAATAAAAAGTCCTGTGATACAGATAAACCTCAATTCTTCTTTCTTTTTTTTTTTTTTTGGCCATGCTTACAATGGGAAGTTGCATAGCAATAGATAGCAAAGTGGGTTGTTCTGAGTGCGTCATTCCAAATTGTTTTATCATTTTGGCAGTGACCCAATCAGATAAACATTGCCAGGGATTGTGTAAAGTATCCTCATAAATCAGCCAGCATACAGAATGCCCAGATTGAAAATGTTTTCAGTTACTGTATTGGGAAAAAACTTTGCATTGATATTCTATTATATATTAGCTATGGGACCAAAAGCCCTAATTTTATGAACATTAAAATGTTTGCCATGAAATTTTAGTGCTGAAAAATTGTTTTCACAATCAGAAATTCCACTCAGCTTCAATTTCCTCTTGTTGAGTTTTTATTCAATTATTGTGTGATATGGTAGTGAAAGGTAAACACAGCCAGTAAGGTGTTAAAATGATTCTGGCTGGTCATATGGCTGCTGGAGCAAGAGGGAAAAACAAGACTGTAATCAGAAGGGAGAGTGTGACCCTCTGTCCTGGCTGACTGGAGCTCAGAAAGCCTCTGGGGATCATTGCCATGTGTTTTGTGGTTGACTTGCTGTTGCTCTGTCGATAATAAGCCCTGAGGAGAGGGCTCTCAAAGGATTACAGTTTGAAGATGTGTTGCTTGCCTTGCTGTTGTGAGTGCCCACCAGAATGCAGCAGTGGCACCAGAACTGCCTTGGTGGTCCTAACTTGGCACATGGACTGCTTCTCACCCTAATGGTTAATCAGGGAGTAGGATGAACAAATTAGGCTGAAGGATCAGTGGCTGAGGAGAAATCGGGTCAGAGATAAAGATAAAAGATGTAAGAGAAAAAGGCAGTGTTCTATGTAATCCTGCAGAACAGGGATGCTTCGGCCTTAGAAGGCTATCTAAGATGTCGACTTACATCTCTTCAAAATTACGTTAATGTATGTGCCCTGTTTGTTCACCTAAATTGTTTTGCTCATGATCTCATAAAACTGTTTGCATTTGCAGTACCTTTATTCCATAATAGGCTCAAAATAGTTGGAAAGAGCTGATAACAGTGAAAGCTTCTGACGCTGGGACTACCAAGTAGTTTTTAAATTCATCAGTGGGTAATGGAGTCATCCAGCCTTTCATGCTTTCTCAGCTCTTCTAGGGAATCAGATAGGTCTGGTTTAGTCAGTGTTTCAGGATCATATAAAAGGCAATGAAAAGAAACGTGAAATTAATTGATGTTGTTAAATCCATAGCAGAATACACTTTTTGCATGTCATGTAATCTCTGGTAACAAAAATGGTTTCAACATTGGTTTGAAGACTATTTTCTAAGCACAACTCATAAGAGTTTTTTTTTTTTATGTCAATTACTCTAAGAACATAAAATGGAGTGATAATTCCTTTGTATGATGAGTATGTCAAACTTGTTTTTTCAACCTTCATTATTCTTTATTTTTACTTTTAGCAGTATCTCTACAATATTAATTTAATTTAGATCAGTGAATACAAGTTAGTAAGTCATTATGTCAGTGGACAAGTCTTCTGGAAAGATAAAAGATAACATGGAAAATGAATCTACATTTCTCTTTATTACATCTTTAGTGCGCACAGTTTATAGCCAGTGATGCTTGTCTGTGTGTCTGTGTGTGTGAGAGACAGAAACTATTGTGCAGAGACACTGTTAAAAGCATTTAAAAAAATACAAGCAGGAAGAAATGGTTTAGAATTTAAGTAAACTGGAATAATTTTAAATTGCTCAGATTTAGAGTGAATTCAGCTGGAAACATATTTTGCTCTGACATTTGGTTTTGGGAATTAGAACTATTGTTTTCACTCTTCAACTATATCATGTAAGGGAGCAAAAGTAGAAAGCTGGTAAAAAAGAAAAAAAATGAAGTAATATAAAAAAGAAGAAAAAGGCAGTAAAGTTGCTATTTATTTGATTTCATGGCAAAGGCTATATAAGCAAAGACTAGTATAAAGAAACTTCAATCAGAAGTTAAAGATCACCTAGTCTGCAGAAAGAGTACCAGTCACATGGAGCGAACCCAGACAAAAGCTAAGGAGTTTTTTCTAAATTTAAAATTCTTATCCTCTGAAGCCCCAGTGGAAAGTGTGCTGCCAGATGCAGTAATGCATAGTCCTTCTATCAGCGACTGGGAACATCTGTGGTACATGTTTTATGTTCATATATGTGGATTTGTCTGCGTTTGGTGTCTTCCTATGCCCTGCATGCTCACTCTAACTGTGGCAATGGCTAGAACTGTGAATCTGGTGATTCTCAAAAGCAGAGGTCTGTACCACTCCATTTTAAGTTTCTCTCTCTGTGATAATTACAGTGCCCATTACAGCTGGTTTAGGGGGATTTAGTGACCCAATGTGAACCCTTTAGACTGTATTTTATACAGTAAATGTTTCTGTGTCTGCAATTTTCTAATCTAGACAGAAGAAACCTACCTGCTGATGTATGGATACCGGTGATGCCCTTCACCTGAGCTTATTGTACTAAGACAAACAGGGGAAAGCTGGGCCTTCACTGTTGCCAGCTTCAAGTCTAGTAGATTTCCATTCTGAAATATGTTAGAAGGTTGTTGTTAAACACTTTTTATTTAATCATCAGCAAATTAATTTAATGTCTGAAAACTGTGAATGGAAACGTTTTTCATTTAATCTCATTGATGGTGTTTCTGCCATTCAATTTTCATTGTCATAGGGTTCTGATACAGGACTGAGTATTGTTCTGAGGCCATGATTGAATTTTAAATAGTGCTAACTCTCTACAACCTCCAGGGAAGGAGTTTGAATTCTACTTCTTTCCACTAGTGACCAATTAGTGATGCAAAGTACGGTGCTGTAATCTGTGCCTGGGAAAGTTCTAGCATGCTTTGTTTTCTTCATTTACTTGTTAGAAGAAAATGCTATCCCCTTTCAAGACAACATACAAAAACGAGATTCACTTACCAAATGTCTCTCTCTGCAAGAATACAGAATTTTGCCTATATAGGTGCCTTTAATTAATCTTTTATTTCTGAAGGTCTCAAAAAAGTCAAATTTAATTTCTGCAAATATATTCCCAAAGCAAAGAAATGAAGACAGCTTACTTTTTAGGAGTTACACACACTTCTATTCACCTCAATATATAGACATGAAAGTATATGAAAAACGTAGTCACAACATTATTTGTAGCAAGGCTCTACTTTGGCCATTGTTGCACATTAACTGCCAGTTTCTAAACCAGTAACAATGGGATATTTACAGTGTAAAGACATTATGGAGTTTAGCTGATGGCTTTAAGATGAACATTGTATAAAAAAAAAATACACGGGAGAAAATGTTAATTGTTTGTTTCTAGTAAAGTTATTGCTAGTACTTGAGAAGTGTTCATCACCTCTTCCCATATGAAAACTGTAGTTATAGATCATCTAACTCTGTGGTTTTGTCCTAATTTAATGCAGAATTTCAGGCAGAATTTGCCCTTCTTATTGCTTTTGTATACAACTCTTTGGATACTAAAGGAAAAGTATGTCAGACTTTGTCAAAGACATTTGCAGTTAATGCTTTTAATATTATAAGCTCCTCTAATTTTCTAATATACCTTCTGATTGATTGTTGTATGTATCTATACATATATATGCACACAATATGCATACACATGCACATATGGCTTACTGCATTAGAAATTCGTTAGAATCTAACCTTCTATTTAAAACAAGCCAATGGGAAAATAAAATCTGCCTTCTCAACATTTTATGTTCAGGAAAATTGACCTTAAACACATGACCTGTGACCCAATATGATGAGTAAATAAAATAAATATTTTCTCAAACAGTACTGGAGTTTTTTATCGTATTCATAATTTCTGTGGTTTCACTTCTGATTTTTTACCTATTTTATGGTGAACTTGGTATTTGAACTGTATCCTTGAGACAGAATTCTGGAGAAAGTGTTCAGTCTGGATTAACCTCTTTGACAATAACTGCC
>JASSUY010039404.1:0-23604 GCA_032466535.1 Forpus xanthops | reverse complement strand
TTCTCTAGCTGCATCTCAGTAATTTTCCATTACTACTGTTACAAAACCATCACACTTAACATTACTTAAAATTGATTTCTAAAGGTTTATATTTTCAGTTTGTAATTTTGTAAGCCCCCTTGTTTCAGCTCATTGAACCCCTTTTCTTCCCAAAGAGCTTCCAGTCTTTGTCCTTCAGATCCAGATACGGAATTTATCACTACTGATTACTTCAAGGCTTAGAGGAAGAGTGGGATGGTTTTGTTCAGCTGAGCACAGTTGTGATTACAGCTATGGCAAGCACTGTTCAGCACATCTGGACCTTGCAGAACATGCAGGACAAAAAATTCTCTGATTCAGCTCACAGCTGATTTGTGACAGTTTTTATAATCTGAGTAAGTCACCTCCACTTCAGGGATAGAAGGGTTGGACAGGACCATAAAGCTCCACCAGTTCCAACCCCCGCCACAGGCAGGGACACCTTCCACTAGAGGAGGTTGCTTGGAGCAACCTGACTTGAACACTGCCAGGGATGGGGCAGCCACAGCTTCTCTGGGCACCCTGTTCCAGTGCCTCAGCACCCTCACAGGGAAGAACTTCTGCTTAAGAGCTCATCTCAGCCTCCTCTCCGGCAGGTTAAAGCCATTCCCCTTGTCCTGTCCCTAAAGGTCCTTGTCAGAAGTCATAGAAGGCAGTTGTTGCACTGGAACTGAGCAGGCCAAAATCAAGCCTGGGGTGCTTGGCTGGAGAGGAGGGGCTGTACCCAGCACACATTGATCTTGATCCTTGCTTCTACTTCATGCAGTGGTGATTTTATTACTGGGCAGTGGTTGGTTGAGTGGCAAGTGTTGAAGTGACTAACTCTGCCTTGTTCCTGCTCTTAGGTCAGTTACTACTTTCCTCTCAAGACACTGTGGCGCTCCTTCTTTGCTGCGCTGGTCGCGGCATTCACCCTGCGCTCCATCAACCCCTTTGGTAACAGCCGCCTAGTTCTCTTCTACGTCGAGTTTCACATGCCATGGCATCTTCTGGAGCTTTTGCCCTTCATCCTCCTGGGCATATTTGGTGGGCTTTGGGGGGCTTTCTTCATTCGCAGCAACATCGCATGGTGCAGGCGACGCAAGACAACCAAGCTTGGCAAATACCCGGTGCTGGAGGTGTTCGTAGTGACAGCCATCACAGCCGTGCTGGCCTTCCCCAATGAGTACACGAGGATGAGCACCAGTGAGCTGATCTCTGAGCTCTTCAATGACTGTGGGATTCTGGACTCATCCAAGCTCTGCGAGTATGTGAATGATTTCAACAGCACTAAAGGGGATGATCTGCCAGATAGAGCTGCTGGCCCAGGAGTTTACACTGCCATGTGGCAGCTCGCTTTAACCCTTATAATGAAGGTCTTCATCACTATCTTCACTTTTGGCATGAAGGTAAGAATTGCGTGTAAATGAGCTTACATTTTGCTGCAGGAACCTCAGGTCTTAGTTTTATTTGCTCAATAAACACATTTTCCTTCCCAAGCTGTTAAGAAGGGGGCAAAGTGATAGACTGTAATTATTCATTCTGTTGCTTGTAACTGAGGGCAGTAGAAACCCCTTAGCTTGGGTGGGTGTGAGGTGCTGATGTTATTACTGAACTGATGTCTCAAGGCTTCATGTCCCCTTTTCCAGATGCAGAATGTTGCTAAATTGTCCAACCTTAAGCCTTTCTATTATATATACAATAGCTAATGGCAATGCAATTGATGGTCTTCGTTTGTAAATACTTGCTTATAGCTTCCTTGTTCAGATGGTTTTGATCTTGCTTGGTGGCAGCCTCCTGAGCTATGGATGTAGGGCCAAGGTCTGAGCTTTCCTGCAGTGGAGTTCAGCGGGTGGATCAGCTTCAGTGTAACCTCTAACTGAGCCCTGTTTTGAACTTCTGTCACTGGAACGACTGCTTTGAGTATTCCTTTGCAATGTGCGGGGAGCGAGGCCTTGACCGATGGTGTTTCTGCAGGTGCCCTCAGGTCTCTTCATCCCCAGCATGGCTGTGGGTGCCATCGCGGGCAGGCTGCTTGGTGTGGCTATGGAGCAGCTGGCCTACTACCACCATGACTGGGCCATCTTCAGTGGCTGGTGCAGCCAAGGAGCTGACTGCATCACTCCGGGCCTCTATGCAATGGTCGGAGCCGCAGCGTGTCTGGGTGAGCAAGGAGTCCATAAAGCCCAAGCTGTGATTTGGGCTTGGCTGACCATATGGAGACATACAGGAGTGAAATGCTGCTGTTCTCACAGTCCATATAAGCTGGCTTCATCTCCAGAACAAGAACCCTTGTTGTAGAATGCATGATGTTGTTGTAGAGGCACTGGAACAGGGTGCTCAAGGAAGTTGTGAGTGTTCCATCCCTCACAGTGTTCAAGGCCTTCTCTTGCCAGCACCAACACTGGATGTGGCAGGTTTCAGTGGGGAGCTCCTGACTATGCAGCAGAACAAGGGAGGCTGCTTAGCGACCTCAGGTTTTCCTGTAGGCTTTTAATTCATTTTACTTCCTGTTCTGGCCTTAACTCCTGTGGTGCAACTCTTCTTACAAGTACTCTGGGTTTTGGTAACACTTCTTCCTCTTAGATGGATGTGAGAAGTTGAGTGCACGTGACTGAACTTAACTTTCACTGTATTTCCCAGTCCTCTCCTCCATGGAATAATGTAGCTTAACTCTTAAGGGATTTAAGGACTCTTAAGAGTATCAGAAGAAACTTTTGTGTCAGGAATACTAAAAGCATGCCACCAAACCCTATCTTTGGCCTTTTTAAAGGGGAAACACCTTGTTTACATGTAAGTGATGAAAAATACAGTTTCTCTTCATTAACTCTTCTCTTTACCACTGCACAGCACTAAAGGGTGTGTGTCCCTTTAGAAGATGGTATTGGAGCAAAACTGCAGGGCCAGGCTGTTTTTCAGCTAGCTAAGTCACCTGAGAGAAGGTTAGTCAGTCATCTTTTAAGGTTCCTTCTGAGTTGAAGGGAAACCCATCAAAACCAGGTAGCAAACCCTTGTGAGCCAGCCCATGGCACCATGTTCTGAATGGGATGGGTGGTTTCAGTACTGTGTTCTGCTCATGTTTGGTGTCCACTGCAATGCTGAATGTGGTGCAGGAGTCCAGCAGTACAAGACCTTCTCTAGAAGTGTTGGCAGATGCAGCTGTCCTGCCTGGAACCCCCCAGAACTACCTACTCATATCCTCTGTCATCTTCTGTTGTGTTTGCAGGTGGTGTGACCCGAATGACGGTGTCACTGGTGGTCATTATGTTTGAGCTCACTGGTGGATTGGAATACATCGTTCCACTGATGGCAGCAGCCATGACCAGCAAGTGGGTGGCTGATGCCATTGGGCGGGAAGGCATTTATGATGCTCACATCCGCCTCAATGGGTACCCTTTCCTGGAGGCCAAGGAGGAGTTCTCACACAAGACACTCGCGATGGACGTAATGAGGCCGCGGAGGAACGATCCTCCTCTGACTGTCATCACCCAGGACAGCATGACTGTGGAGGACGTGGAGAGCATCGTCAATGAAACCACATATAGTGGCTATCCAGTGATGGTGTCCCGTGAGTCCCAGAGGCTTGTTGGGTTTGTCCTCAGAAGAGACCTCATCATTTCAATTGGTAAGAGGAAAGATACTGCACAGATGAATGATGCCATCAGAGGCCTTAAATGGCACCAACTGTAATTTACTTGAGGAGATTAGGCACCCAGTAGCGGTGGTGTTTGCATCCCCAAGAAGCATGGGGTCTGCACGCAGTGAGTGTGAGGGACAGGATGACTTCTTGGTGCAATTGGTATGGCCCTATTGAATTCATGAACCTTAAGGCATGAAGCAGGGGACTTGCCAGCAGGAACTAAGCCTTCCTGACTGTGGATGACTGGACTGTGGAAAGCTTTCTTAGCAGTTAATGTTTATTTCATGAAGAAAAGGTCTGGTTGGTCCATGCACTGAATATTGGGTCACTTCTGGGGTGGTGCTATCCAACCTATAAATACTTCTTTTTACCATTAAAAGTCAGTGTGGTCTTTTACTTGTTTCACTTGAGGTGAGTAGTGTGTGGTGTTGGCAGGGCTTGGTAAATGCTGTCCTGATGTCACTCAGTTGTGTGTTGAGCTCCTTTGGAAACAACTTTGCCATGTTACAGTTCAGGGCATGTTTAGGCTCCTCTTGATCTCAAGTTTCTTAGAAACCCTCAAGTGCTGTTTCCCAGCATGAGACCTGAGTGGAAGTTCAGGTCATGTAGTCGTCACTGGCCTGGATGAGGCCACGTGGCTTCTGGTGGTGCAGCAGAAGTCTGTGTTAGGGTTGAGTGCTATACAGGCATTTAGCAGTCCTGCACTGGAATGGAGGTTGCGCGTTGGGGTGCCAAGCCCCCTGCTTTTGTGCTAGTTGAATTCCTGTGGTGTGTGTGCAGCTCTGAGCAGCCATGCTGAGCCTGGGTGAGCAGGAGCTGCTCCTCACCTCTTACACCAGCACCTAGCAGAGTTCATGTGAGTTCTGCAGTGAGCTGGAGGGGAGGATGGATCCAGCCAAAGCCACATATTGCTCCCTGCTCAGGACGCCAGAGCAAGGAGCAGGGTGGTGCTTACCTTAAAGCTCATCCAACCCCCTGCTTCCACTAGAGCAGATTGATCCAAGCCCCTGTATCCAACCTGGCTTTGAACAGTGCCAGGGATGGGGCAGCCGCAGCTTCTCTGAGCACTCTGTGCCAGCGCCTCAGCACCCTCACAGGGAAAGAGCTCATCTCAATCTCTTCCCTCTTTTGTCATGCACATTGCCTTCCTTCTGAGAGGCTGCTTTGTGGGATGGCTGTGAATTCTTGCATTTGTGTTATTCTGAATCTCCAGGGACTTATTAAGAGTAATCCTTCCCCCAGAGATAAGTACCATTGTGTGCCACAGGAGGGGATTTCACCCAGCTCTGGTGCTGGGGCTGCCAGGTCAGCCTCTTCCCAGGGAGCCTTGGAATGTGAATACCAGATTGAAGCCCTGATTGCCCGTGCAGCCTGAGAGTAATGCACTATCTAAATACCTGAGTGAGGGGAAGTACTGAACCTGGTTTTATTCCTGATCATATCATGGGCATGGAGTCTGTGCCAGTACATTTAAGTGCTTAAAAATTCTTGTGAGGTTGCTCTGCATGGGACCCAAATCAGTGAGTGATAAAGTACAAAGCATTTTATCTACCTCCTCTTAAAACTGGGAAGTTAAAGATCTCCCGAACTTGCCTTTACATGGCCAGAGCAAAACACAAGAAACATGTCGCACCCTCCTTGAGTCACTGGTTGCCTGGAGAAGCAGGTCAGGTGAAGGGAAGGAATAGACTTTTAAAGCAGAGATTAAAGAGTATGTGCTCTTTGGTTTGGAAAAGAAATGGAGGGATAATACTTAATCAAATGTTCCTTCTTCCAGAAAATGCCCGGAAAAAGCAGGATGGGATTGTGAGCACTTCAGTTATTTATTTCACTGACCACTCTCCCCCGCTGCCTCCAAGCTCCCCCTCCATGCTGAAACTTAGGAGCATCCTGGACCTCAGTCCCTTCACAGTGACAGATCAAACGCCCATGGAAATCGTGGTGGATATATTCCGCAAGCTGGGATTACGCCAGTGCCTGGTGACTCACAATGGGTAAGCATGGTGCAGGCAGGACCCTGGGCTTGGCGGTTGCCTCCTCTCCTTCAGTGAGCAGAGCACTCTGAGAGGGCCCAGCATCAGGGGAACAAAGCACTTGTGAGAACACTGAGCCTTCAGCTGAAGCAGTAACACAAAGCCTGTAAGGTGAGGACACACTCCATGCAGTGGTAAATCTGTCAAACTGATGGACAGGGCTCACAGCCTCCTCTCAGATCTGCCCACAGGTGTCATGCGAATACTGGAATTCACTTTGATGCTGCTCAGAAATAGTGTTTTCTGAGGGAGAAGGAGTGAAGGCAGAGATGGCAACGGAGCGATCTGCTGTTTCCTGAAGCATGGCACTGGCAGGGATCCTCTCCCTGCTGGGGGGTACTTGGACTTGCTGGTCTTGTCTCCCTGCAGATGTTCTGCCTAATTCCCTCCCTCCTGGTGTGCACCTTTCTGAAAACACAGCTGCTGAGATCACTAGGACTTAAAATCATAGGGCCAGACCAGTTTGTGCTGGAAGGGACCTTAAAGCTCATCCAGTTCCAATCCCCTGCCACAAGCAAGGACACCTTCCTCTAGACCAGACTGCTCCAAGCCCCTGTGTCCAACCTGGCCTTGAAACACCACCAGGGATGAGGCAGTCACAGCTTCTCTGGGCACCCTGTGCCAGTGCCTCAGCACCCTCACAGGGAAGATCTTCTGCCTAAGAGCTCCTCTCAATCTCCCCTCTGGCAGGTTAAAGCCATTCCCCTTGTCCTGTCCCTGCAGGCCCTTGTCCAAGTCCCCTCTCCAGGTTTCTTGCAGCACTAAACATTCAGGTTGATCTTTTCAGCAGAGGTAGGTGTTAGTAATGATTAATACTTGTCTTTTGGTCATAACCTCCTAAGTGTAAATCACTGGCAGAGTTTCTGCTGGGGTTTGTGAGCCCCCTACATTATGCAGTGTCCCACAAAGGTATTTCAGCTCCTGCAAGGCATTAAAGTGTGAAGCCTGTAAGAGGCAGGATACTTTCTGTGGGTGCTGGTGCACTGAAACTGTGGTTCCCTTTTTCAGGAAGCTCCTTGGGATCATCACCAAGAAGGATGTTCTGAAGCACATTGCACAACTGGCCAACCAGGACCCAGATTCGATACTCTTCAACTAAAGGCAGATCAGGAGGTACTGTGTGTTCAACACAAAAGGACCTTTAGAGACCATCCTGGATACACTTCCCTATTTTTATTGAGACCATGGAACTGTTTTCCAAGTTTTCTTCCATGGAGCTGAAGAAGATTTTTTTTTTTTTTCTACCAGATACTGATTGCACTACATACTCTGTGGAACAGAATCTTCTTTTTAGAAGAAGAAACTTTAATTACGTTGCTTTTGTGAAGTTGCATTGGAAAGATTCCATGAAGGAGTAAAAGCAAAACCCTATAGAATTCGATCTCTTACTTTATTTGGACTGTTAGCACTAACCTGGGGAGGAAAAGACAAGCTCTGTTCCTCCAGAAGCTTTGTAGGAGGAGGATTTTGCACACAGCACTCAGGTGGTGGCAGAAGGATGTGGTTGTAACTCAGGGGTGGTGGATTCCCAATTAGCCACTTGGGAACACTAGGAACAGTCAAAACTGGGCGGGAAGGGAAGCATTGGCTGGCTGAGGGTGTTCTGCTGAGCAAGGCTAAGAGCCCAACAAGCCCAAACCCTCTACAGCAGATCTCCTGGGCCTAGGTCTGATTGGGATGAAGCTCCTTTCAATGAATGTACGAATGTATTCAGTGCCTCTGCTGCTGCCTTGCCAGGAGTTTGCTGAGGAGGAGGCAGGAGGTAACAGTTGTGTTCTCACCATGATCCTGGGCTTAGATACATGCCTGAGGATTCCTTCTCCTTTACTTTCCTTGAGCATAGAATTAGAATGGGAAAGGCCAAGTCCTACATTATTGCCCTTTGCACTTCCCAGTGTTCCAGTCATGTTTGATTCCACACAGTGACCTCTCCCATAGTCAGCAGGGGTTTGGGGCTGGGGACTTTCTCTTGGGACCCCCGTGCCCGGGATGTTTACATGAACGCTTTTGCTGTTCCCTGCTTCTCCAGGTCCCAGTTCCAGGATAAGGGAGTGCTGCCATTTCATATAAGTGCACTGCTCGGGGTTTCTCCTTTTGCCAACAACTATGCAATAAACCCTTCCTGAGCAATAAACCCCTCAGCCTCATTCCACCTCTGTGTCCTTCAAGTCCCTATCCCAAATCCTACCAAATTATTTTCCTGTTAATAAAATTGTGACCATTTACTGGAATTCTGAAGGTATGTGAATGGTTTTGGAGGTGATGATGTTCGTCATGGCTTCAGTCTCTAGCAGGTGGCCGTCTATGGTCTATGGCTGAGCCTCTGCAGAGCTTCCTCTTGTCCCAGTTTACCACTGTGGCTGCAGACAGGAGCCAACCCATGAGTGATGGCCTAGAGTTTGGGGAGTGGGGGCTCTGACTGCTTCCTGGTGAACAAATCTCTGATGGGTGGTCCATGCAAGGCTGCTGCTGCTGCCCATGGTAAACCCATTCCTTGTGGGAGCGGGTCTCCTGGATAGAGTTGTTTGGAAGTTTGCTTTTAAACTCTGAAATAGAACCCAATTCCTTATCTCTGTCTACTTGGAGCTGAAGCCAGATGGTTTTCCAGCAGCAAGTACCTGCTGCCATTGCTTTACCTGTCTCTAAGGTCCTGAATTCTTGTCTGCCTTAAAGCTGGATCAAAACAAAAGTTACCAATGGATCAGATGCCTTCTGTCTGGAAAATAAGCGCCTTGACTTTGTCTGTGGGGTTCTGTACAGCAGGAGCTGGTGCTGAGTTGAAACAAAGACTGTGGTGTGCCGGTAAGTCACTCACAACTTGAAATGCTCTTGTTCTCCTTCTCCCAGTTCCCTGGGGGTTCCCTCCAGGAAATTCCTGTCCCATGCACACAGGGGTGTGTGCAGGGGTGCATGCAGGCTCCTCATGCAGGCTTCTCTTCCCTGCAGCACACTTGGAATACCAGACAAACAGAGCTTTGCTTTTCTGACTCTCTTAGAGTATGCAAGAGGCTCCCACTTGAAAACATGGTCATTGCTTCAGTTAGATCCACACCACATGAGTCCATCCCTCTCCTTGCAGGAAGGCTGCTGCAGTCTGGGGTGAGGGTAAGGACAAGAGGTGCCAAAGGGAAAGCTGTGAGTGGGCTGGAGCTTCCCGGCTGGCTGGTGGGTTATCCCAGATGCTCCAGGGAAGCCAGAGGGCAGGGAGCAGGCTGGCTGAGGGGGATCACACTGGCTTTGCCTGTCTGGGAACATTGGGAATGGGAGCTCGGGGCAGGAAGCAGCTGCAAGCAGGCAAGCTTCCAGCTCCACTGTGCCAGAGACCTTTCTTTGCCTCTGGCTTGCACAGATCTCTTCACTCCTGCTTCTCTTTCATGTGGTAATTTTCCTGTGGACGGATAGCTGGAGGTCTGGTGTGCAGTGACAAGTTGGAAAAAGGAGCTTGGAGCTGCTTGTCTGTATGTGAAAGCCTGCTGACCCCAGTGACATAAAGGTGTTTGTGTGAGGGAGAGGCTCTGTTCAGCTCCAGGCCTGGTTGGGTCTAAGCTGTAGTTCTCTGTGCAGGGAAACTTGGAGCAAAATCACCCTCATCATGACCGTGTTACTCATGGCAATGCTGTCAGTGCCTGGACCGTGGGCCTTCTGCAGGGCTCTGCACTGGGACTGGTACTCCCATAGGGAGCCAGAGGGTACAGACCTTCCTGGCTGGTTGAGCTCTGCTTTGTGGGATTCCTTTAATTCCTATGAAAACAAGTTCATCTCTTTCCTGCGAACTTCTGTGCAGGGAGAACATACTCATGGCTCTAAACAATGTAGAAATGGTTGGGAAGGATTTTCCCTATTTAGCTCTTGCTTTCCCATTGCTTTATCTTCTGAGCGACTCCAGGAGGAGCCCTGGCGTTTCCCTTCAGCAGAGGGCTGGTTATACAACCCAGCGCTGGAGTTCATCCATGTGTTTGATAAATGCCGCCAAGCATGTGGTCTCCTGAGCTAAGCAAGAACTGCTTGCTTTCAGGGCCGCGCTGAGCACCAGAGAGAAGACTGAGGTTGAGGCTCTTCCAAATCCCTTTTCAGCTGCAGTAAAGCCTTCAGGGTCTTACACCCCAATCCAGGGGTGATGTTCCTTGTGAGAAGGTGGCTGTGGGGCACCCTGCTCCTCACCCAGAAAAAGGAGGGACCTGCCAGAAAGGTCTTAAAACATGATATTGATGACTGTTGCATTGTTTATGTGATTATAGCCTATTCATACGTGACTGGGGACCCTTCTTGGGAGGGCTCTGGCTGTTGCCCTTCCAAAGGGCAGCATGTGAGCTGGAGTGGTTGACTTGGTGCTTTCCCAGCCTGGTGTTGGGGTGTGAGGAACAGGATGAATATGCACTTGGTGGATCACTATGGAGCTATGGGGCCAGTGGGCTCTGGCCACCTGTGCCTGTCCCTAGAGGAGCTCCCAGCCACTGAGCCTTGATGAAACACAGTGGTTAATGGAGCCTGATGCTGCTCCTTTCCACCCTGCCAGACTAAAGCAGCAGATGCATGGAGTCACAGAGTGGTTTGGGTTGAGGGCACCTTAAAGCTCCTCCAGTTCCAGCTGCCTGCCACAGGCAGGGACACCTTCCACTGTAGCAGGTTGCTCCAAGCTCCTGTGTCCAACCTGTCCTTGAGCACTGCCAGGGATGGGGCAGCCGCAGCTTCTCTGGGCACTCTGTGTCAGTGCCTCAGCACCCTCACAGGGAAGAACTTCTGCCTAAGAGCTCATCTCAGCCTCCCCTCTGGCAGGTTAAAACCATTCCCTTCACATATGGGGGTGTCCATAAGGGGTGGGTTCCTGTGTGGATCAGGACCAGGTTCCACAGCGCTGTTGGGATGCCCCAAGCCGTAGGTAAGTGGAATTACTTTTTCCTGGTATCTCCAGCTTGTTACAGTGTGGAAAATCAAGGGGAAAAGTGCATATGCTTCATAAACCTGGATGGATCTGTCTCAGTTCTTCCCTTGTGTCCAGCTCATTGATCCCAAGGGCAGAGCCAGGAGCTGTCATTGCTGCCTGGGAATCTGGGGACCCTGCCAGTGAGAGCTGGTGGCATGTCTGTGGGGGGAAAGGAGGAAGGGCCAAGCTGCTGGCATCAGCTTCCTGCTCCAGGAGTCCTGAGGTCTCTGAGCAGCAAAAGGTGATTCACTGGAGGGGAAAGAAACCACCTTCAAGGCAGCATTTTTTCTTGAGGGGCCTCAGTGGGCCCTTGGCACCAGTCCCTGTGGGGCTGCAGCCTGTGGGAAGGCTCTGTGAGCAGTACGTGTCCAGGGAATGACATGGGTGGGATGGGATGGCTGAGCTGGCCTCCTGCCTGTGGCTGCACTGAGGCTCCTGCTCACTTCTGCTGCAGGAACACTGATATTATCCCCTTGGTTTAAGGAGCATCCTGGCTCCCACAGAGATTCCCTTGAATCTCTCCTGCTGAAGGAAAGGGGCTTTCTGCTTTGTTTTCCTCCTTCTGAGGTTCAGTTCACTTGGGGGATGTCCCAAGGTGCCCCTGAGCAGGCAGAGGGGCAGAGCCCTGGGCTGGGTTTCTTTGTGCTCTGTATTTACAGTATCCCAAGAAGTGATTTCCTGGGATGCTGACCTGTTTTCCATATGGACTTCCTCCTTCCCACTGTGAATGTGTTCTGGGCTTGGGACTTGAAAGTGAAATGACATGTTGTTTGGAGGGGAATGGAAGGCTTGGACGTAGTGATGAACTGGTTAACAGCAGCAGGAGGGGGGAGACCAGATCTGAGCCCCAGACTTTGCTGTGAGACAAAGGGCAGTGCAGTCACTGGGAACGCCCTTGGCATTGGTCTGTGCCAAACTGAAAGCAGAACCTCGGGGCAGCAAAGATAAGGCAGTTCCTTGGCAGCAACTACAAGGAAGCTGCATGTGTCTGGATCGAATTAACATGATGAAGCCATAAGGACTATGGTCAACGTGAAAATGTTGCTGCAGCATTCCCCTCACCCCTTGGTGTTTTAAAGCAGGAGGAAAGGGCAGGGAGGTTTCTGTGCTGCCACCAGGCAGGGAGATGAGCAGCTTTTGCTTCCAGGTGACTTCTTTTCTTCCACGTGGTTTTAAGTTTGGCACAGGAAAAGCAAACTGCTTTCATGCTATGGGAGTAGCTTTGTAAGCAGACATCCCATATGTGGAGGGAATGGCTTTCACCTGCCAGAGAGGAGACTGAGATGAGCTCTTAGGCAGAAGCTCTTCCCTGTGAGGGTGCTGAGGCACTGGCACAGGGTGCCCAGAGAAGCTGTGGCTGCCCCATCCCTGGCAGTACTCAAGGCCAGGTTGGATGGGGCTTGGAACAATCTCCTCAAGTGGAAGGTGTCCTTGCCTGTGGCAGGGGGTTGGAATTTGAGGAGCTTTAAGGCCCCTTCAACACAAACTGCTCTGTGGTTCTATGGTTGTATACACACAGGCTTTTTGGTGTAAAATCCACACCAGTGAGCAGCTCGAGGTCCTGGCCTGGTGGTGGCTGTGTGTCTCGGGAAGCCCTGCTTGCTCATGTCATGGTGGCAGGCATGCATTGAGTGCTGCTGCCGCAGGCTCCTACAGCAGGGTCTGGCCACTGACAATGACCAACATCCACAGGAATCTTGTACAAGTGGGGAAAATGAGGCATGGACATTTAATTAGTAACCAGGTCTTCTGGTGAGTAGCTTGAGTAGAGCCTGCCTGTGCCTGAAATAAAACCTTTGTGTGATGCTGCATCAGCCAGCTCTTGGCTTGGAGAAGGGCTCAAGCCAGGTTGTTCTCCCGGTTACTGCTCAGTTCTAAGGATGCTGCACATGTGGCCATTGGGTTGATGGTGTCCAGTCTTCACGACTTTGCATTAAGGTCAGACTTAGAGAAGCCAGGACCCACTGCGGTACAAGTGAGGGCTGAGGCAGCCTCACCAGGTGCTGGAGCACCAGTGCAGCGGGAATGAAGCCAAAGGCACAGGGTGGGATGTGCCTGACTGCACCGGCTGTGGCTCCAGCAGCTCTTGCTGCTGCTTGTTAAGCTTCAAACCAGTTTGTGAAACTGAAACTTGTCTTCTAGTTCAGCACACGTCAGATGTGCACTGAATTCCTGGGCTTGTTCTGCTCTTCCCAGCTTCTTGTTTGGTTTCTTCCTTGTTAAGCTTGGGAAGCGTGAAGGGACTCTGCCAGCAGAGATGAGGAACTCAGAGCCCTGTGACTCTCCTGGAGCAGGCTGTGCCTCTAGGACTTCCCTTTGCCCGGGCTGTGCAGCTGGAGAGACCCTGGCCAGGTGCTGGGCTTGCCCCGCTGAACTTGCCCCGTTCCCTTCTGTCCATGCTCTCAGCGCTCTGCAGGAGCCTCCTCAAGGGGCCCACAGGCGCGGTCCAGCTCCGCCGCTGCGGGGGCCTGCAGCTCCCTCCCACTGCTGGGAAGAGCCCGGAGCAGCAGAGCCGGAAGAGCTGCGGAGCCGGGAGCTCTGGAGCGCCCTCGAGGCTGGGGCCGGGCTGCCCCGGCGCTGCTTCCCCCCGTCCATCCCCTCCGCCCCTGCCGGTGCCACGTGGCGCTCGCCGCGCTTGGCCCCGGTGCTCCTGGAGCTCCGTCCTCCGGGAGCAGCCGCCCGCAGCGTCCTCTGCCTTTCGGGAAAGCGGAGGTGGCACCGAGCCCGGCAGCCCCGGCTCCTGCAGCACCGCCGGCTCCAGCGGGACGGGGCTGCCGCAGCTCCAGGCCAAAGAACGACTCGGGACCTCCTGCTCTGTGCCCTGCAGCCCCGGGAGTGGCAGCTCAACCCTGAGCTGCCAAAGCGATCGGGATGCGGGAGATGAGCTCAGTGCTCCCCACGGAGAGGTTTCAGGCTGGGAAGCCCAGATCCTGTTGTTGATCACCAAGGTGGTTGAGAAAGCAGGAGGAGAAACGAGAGGTGGAAGAGGAAGGGAGCCTTTCAGGAGTGGTTTTGGAAGGGTTTGCAGGCCTGCCTGGAGCGGGGAGCATCTCTGCCCCCCCCCGCCCTTTTGCAAAAGGGGAGGGCTGGTGCTCCGGGTGCTCTCAGACTGGGAGGCTTGGGATGAGCTGGCAAAGCTGCCCATGGGCTTGGGGCTGGTCGAGGAGCACGAACGCGGGGTCACAGGGTCAAGTCCCCCGGGGAGGTTTTTTGTACTGTCTCACTGGAGCAGGAGGCAGAGCCTGGTGAGCAGCAATGGGCACGGTCTGTGGATGTGGGGGGGATGTGAGAGCTGGCACTGGTTCACAGCCCCAGCCAAGGATGCAAAGAGCTGGGACTCAGGGGCTGGAAAGCTGTGGGATGGATAGTGGGAACAAGGAGCAGTCCCTGCCAGGCAAGGGCAAGATGGGTAACAGCCATGCTTTGGGCTGGGCTTTGCAACCCCAAAGTGTTGAGAGGAACAACAGCAGGATCCCCCAGGATGAGGTGCAGCCCTGGAGAGTTGGTAGGAGCAGGGGAAGAGGAGGAGCGGGATCAGGCTCTGCTCCTGGGAGAGGGGCTGGTGGAGCTGCCCCTGGTGGTAGGAGAGATAAAGGTACCAGGCTTGGAAGTGGGAGCAGTTGGAAGTGGGAGCGTGTCTCCCTGGGAATGCCCCAGGCATCCACTAGGAGAGGCAAAAGTGGAGCCCTTGGAATTGCTCTATTATGCACAATGAGGCAGGACCCTGTTATTGCCTGGAGCCCTCACTGGACTCCATCTGCAGCCCCTGGGCCAGAGCTCCTGAGAACCACATGATGCCATTCCTTGGGGCTATCACAACTCCCAACAGCTCTGGCTTCACCCAGGCTCTGCTGCCGCTGGCACAGGTGGGAAGCAATGGGAGGCTGTGGGATGCTATGGGAGCCTAGGAAAGCTGCACCTCTGCAGCCCACAGCTGGGCTGGGGCATGAGTCGGGAAAGAGGGGGCAGATAAGGCTGAGCTGCAGCTGGGGGCTGCCCTGGTGCCAGAGGTGCTACTCAGGTCCCAGGGGGGCTGCCAGGTGCCGGCTGAGCGTGGGAACCAGCCCAGGCCTCCTGTCGTGTGCTCTGCATCCCAGTAGCTCAGAGCCCGGGGCTGGTACCTGTGGTGCCCCTGCCAAGAGGTGAGGACCAGCACTGGAGTAGAGGCTTTATTGAAGCAGCACTGGGAGTCCCCACAGCTGCGCTGTCATGGGGGGTGTTTGCACCCTGCACGGAGCCTGTGCTGCTGCCCTGTCCATCCGCTCCACCAGTCCCCACATGGTAAGAGTATACAGGGAGTTACAGAAAGGGCTGCGTTCACCCCAGCATCTGTGGGAGCTTGACCACGCTCTGCCCTGCTTGAGCCCACCTCCTGCATCTGACCCAGACTTCAGCACCGAGGGCCTGCTCTCATTCCTCCGGTATCCTGTGCTGCTCTGGCCAGGCTCACCCATGAGTTCAAACCCTGTGGGTTAACCACTGCCAGGGAGGCTCAGGAACCCCAAAGGAGGGAACTGCTTGTGAGCTGTGAAGGGGAGGTGTGATGGCAGACTCCTGGGCTGGAGGGGCCATGCAGCCACGTGCGGTTGTTTGGGCTGGGCTGGTGACTGCTCCAGCTTCATGGTCCTGCTCTTTGACCTCCCCTGACACCGGCTGCTGGCATGCTTCCGATGATCCCAAGCTAAACTCCTTGACACCTCTCCAGAAGCTGATGCTGGACCTGCCCTGTCCCTGCTGCTGTCCCTGGGTGCCAGCCCTGCGCTCACCACGGGCTCATGTCCCAGAGCACCTGCAGCCTGGCAGCACGTCTGAGGCTGCCCCTGCCAGATGTGCAGAGACTCATAGAGGCTTATCCTGCCACGGGGACACTTTGTCTTGTGGTTGCAGACATGCCCCTGGTGCCTCTCCTGCAGCATGTTTAGTGCTACCTGGCTGTTTGCTCGGATGGGAGCCAGGGAGGGGATGCCCCACCTTGTCCATGTCTTCCTCCCAGCTGGATGGCACCAAGCACAGCAGGTCCGTATGGGCAGCCCCCTCTGTGCCCTCTGCTAGCTCCTCCCTTGGGACAACCACTCAGGAAAGGATGCTGCACCAGGCCCCCTCCTCCCTGGCTGTTCAGCTGCTGCTTCCTTGGGGCCCTGCAGGACCATGGCTGGGCAGGAGCAGTGGGAAGGAGCTAGGAGAAGGCAGCTGTCACAGGTCGAGCCGGAAAGCCCCAAAGTAACTGGCTGCTGCGTCATTATAGTCGATGGCCAAGGACGAGACGGAGACAAAGAGCTCATCCCCGGCCTTCAGCTCAAAGAGTCCCCCCTGGTAGAGCGCGTGGAGCCCGTAGTCTGCCTCGGGTGCCCAGCACTTAGTGCCCACCCCTTTGAGCAGGAGGATGGGCTGGCTGTAGGATGTCTTCCAGTTGATGCACTGCACCAGCTGTGGGATGGAGCCCCGGGCGCCAGCCACATCACTGGGGTAGCGGAAGTAGATCTGGGAGTACACGTAGTACTTGCCAGCCTGGTTGACCTGCAGGCGGCCGTCCCGGTAGGTGATGTTCTGCAGGTGGGAGTGGATGGTGCTGTCCTCCCAGCGTGTGATGGCGTGGCGGCATGACTGAGAGAGGTTCCCAAAGCGCCGGGTGTTCCCTGGGAAAGAGAAGATGATCTTCTTGGAAGAGCCACCAAGTGCAATGAGATGCTCTGGGGAGCACCCATTGGGGTTAGGAGGAAGGGAGGGGGTGGCTCTAACTCTCTCCCACAGTCAGCCAGCTTGGTGGGGTGGAGAAAGGGGTATTGGACCTGACAGGTGATACCTCCCCACATCCCGTTCTGGTCCCCTGCCCCTTGGGTGAGGTCTTCCCCCTGTTCCCATCTCAGAACCTGCCGGTGCCCAATGGGGTTCTGGAGCTCACCGTCCTGGGCCAGGCTCTGCGGGCGCAGGGTAAGATGTGCCGAGGGTTTGCCACTGGTTTTGGGAGCAACCTGACTCTCCGAGGTGTTGAAGTAGCTCCTCTGGGCCTCTGCGAGTAAAGGGACACAGGCTGTAGAGGACAGGGAGTGTGGGGACACTGAGGCCCATGCCAGCAGAGCAGGTCCTTCCTGGACAAGAAGGGAAATGCCCTGCTGATTCGTCAAGGAGGAAGGTTATTTTGGGGTGGAAATGTCAAGTCAATCATTACCCAACTTGTCTGTGCTGCCCCAAGTTCCCTGGGCTCTGGACAGATGTACGTGGCTCTCCCCCCACCCCATTCCCCATGACATGTGTCCTTCATCCAGTGGGACTCTCCCTGCTCTCACAGCACTGGGTGGCAACCCAGCCCCATCAAGGAGATTGTCCATGCTTTGCCCCCTCTGCTCCCCCTGGTGCTGGGCCAGGAGGGACTCACCCTTTGCTGCGCTCCTGCGGATGATGTTCTCTGTCACCTGGACCAACAGAGAAGAGAAACAGACCCACGGTTAAAGGTGAGACAGATGCTCCCCAAGTTCCAGAACCCCTTCTCACTTCCAAGCCTCCATGACTTTGTCTTTTCTGCTGTCTCTGGGCTCCACCAGCTCCTCACTGGTGTCCATCTCAACTCCACCACCTCCCTCTACAATCACCCTTGCCAGTGCATTCTGCCGCCCCTCTGGTGAGGAAACTGAGTCATTGGCTCCCACCCTTCCCTGGTCCCCAAAGCTGGCAGGCCCAGACTCACAGTGGCCACATAGGCCTTGATGGTGTTGGCCAGCTTGAGGCAGGACCGGTTGCTGATGAGCTCCTCCAGGCTGGAGCCCTCCTGCTGCTGGTTAATGACCTGCAGGCACCGCAGCTCCTCCATGTTGCCTGGCGCCTGGGCTTTGAGCTGGAACAGAAACACCTCAACATCTCCACATCAACCTGAGCCACACCACGGGTGGGGAACAGCCCAGAGCTCCCTGATCCTGGAGCTGATGTTCTGCCAGGATGCAGCCACTGGCGGTGTCTCCTGCACTGGGAGGGAGGCAGGTGGCAGGAAGCTGGGTAGTTCTGTCTGGAGTTTGTGACATGCAGGGGTTAAACCTCATCTTGTCCTCCCATGATCCCTGGCACAAGTGGGTCTTGCTCATCCCAGCTCTTTGGGAAACACAACAGCCCATTTCACTGAGTTCCAGGCCCAAGTGCAGGGAGAAGGCAAGCACCAGGTAAAGAAAAGGGACCCAAATTCCCTATTCTCCACATCTTTCACCTCCTCCTCTCCTGGCCTGAGGGATTGAGGCTTATGAAACAGTAAAGCCCAGCCTGAGGAGCTCATAGCTCTGGGGAAAGTACCCAGCCTCATCTGTGCTCCTCCTGCTTCCTGCTGTGGAGCTACACCAGGGCTGCAAAACAAGCTCCAGGCAGCTCCATCTGTCCAGCTGCAGCCAGGGATGGGACCCCACACACTCAGTGCTGTGTCAGCATATCTCAGACCCTTTCTAGCCTGTGCTGGCCTCTGGCTTGGGCTGGGAACCTTCCCTTCACGTAATGGGGACTGCTGCACCATTAGCAGCCCCTTCCAAGGCAGTCTCAGGCCTGCCACAGCTCTTCTCCAGCTCTGGCATCACACTGGAGACAGGCACGGTGGCTGCTATGGGTGCTGCTGTTCAGGGTGTGGGTAAACAGGCACAGATGAGAGAGGGCTGCCCTGAAACCAGGAGTTGGGGATGAACACTGGCACCTTGACCATCCTAACTCTATTTCCTGGGTCATTCCCAGATCCTAGGACAGAATCAGAGTCCTCAGGATAGGATACATCATCACCTGGGGCTCAGCCACCTCCAGCACTCTGCACTTCCCCATGCCCCTGAGTGCTCTGAGCCCCCACCAGACCTTTTGGGTACCCACTCTGCTTTGTACCAGGATGTGCTCCTCTGGGATCAACACACTTTACTGCCAGGAGAAAGACTGCATGAGGTCAGATAATAAGGGTTGGATTTTTGGAAGGGATTTTGGACCAACCATCCATCCTAGCACCGCCAGGACTCATCAGGAGCCCAGGGGCTGCAGTGGTGGGCGCAGGGGACCAATGTGGCTCTTGCTGGGGAAATGAGAGTGTGGCCCTGCCTTTATCCCAGGCATTATCCCTGACAAAGCCCTGCCTGCCTGAGGCGCAGGACACGGTGCCTGCCAAGGTGGTAAATCCCCAAGTGACAGAGCTGCTACCACGGCACTCCACAGCAGGAGGGCATGCTTGGGCAGCACCAGCGCCCACAGCTCCTCTGCTACCAGGAGCTGTGTCTATGGTGTGTGCCTACACAAGTGGGGAGAGCCTTCTCCTCATTCTCTTTCTCCTCCTCCTCCCAGGCCTGGTAAGGCAGGTCTCCAGGTAAGGTGGTAACAAGTCCCCAGCGTGGGGATGGCAGCCACATGCCTTGTCCTTCCATGTCCTAACAAAGGCCTGGCACTGACTGAGGACACTAGGTGCTTGACTAAAGCTTGCTGTGACAGGTTGCCCATCTCACCAGCATCTCTGTCTTCGCAAAGTCTCCACTTCCTGGGACCCTTGCATTGGATGGGGTGTTTAAATTAAGGGAAAAGTGGGAATGGGTTGTAAAACTGGGAGCATGGGAGGTATCTGTGTGAGGGGGAGAGAGCAAAGCGGTTGTGCTGAGATTCAGTGGCCCTGGAGATGCTGATCTCTGACTCCAGGACTGATCCCATGTGGGGATGCAGTGGCCAGCCTCTGAGATTAGCTCAAAGAGGTTAATTTAAGTGTCTTTCTCCTCTGTCCACTCCTTCCCATGGCTCCATCTGCCCACAGTCCCCTACTCTCCCCAGCCCTTTTCATGCAAATCCCTCCCAGCAGGATCCAGGATTGGAAACAAAGCCCTGAGAGAGGCTGAAGCTGCTGCAGAGGATGCTCTACAGGGCACCAGACAGCAGCCAGGGACTGGATTTTTCCCTTGTTTTCCCTGCTCCTGCTGTGGTTTTGAACAAACCTGAGCCCAGCAGGACACCTCTCTTGCCGGATAGTCCATCTGAAGGGATGAAGTGTCCTGGCATCCCTGGGATTCCCTCTCCCCAGAGCAAAGGTCTCTTCCCTGTGGCACTTTCCTCTGCTGGGTGCTCCTGATGGCTGAGGCCCTGGTTCAGATTGTGAGCAGGATCAGGTCCCTCACATCCAGCTTTGGCACAAGTGACACTGGGAATTGCTGTGTCCCAGCAGTTATTTGGGGTGACTGAGCTGGCGCAAGCACCCGAGAGCTGCTGGTATGGGGGGGAGGTGTGTGTGTGTGTGTGTGTGTGTGCAGCCAGGCCTCTTCCAGCACCTCCCAAAGGGAGTGAGGAGAGTTTGGAGCTCCAGAACAGGGTGGGATGGGAATGGAGGGGGTGTGGGAAGGGGGCTGGAGCCCAGAGCAGAGCCCCCCGTTTCGCCCGGGGATGCAGGCTGTGATGGGACCCCAGGTCAGGGCCCCCTGCCCGGCCGGACCCTCCTCTCCGGCCGCAGCCAAGACAAAGGCTCCTTCCCTCCACATCTGGCTCCGGGCGGAGCTCGGGGCAGAGCCTTCCACCCCCTCGGCTCCACATCTGGCGGGTGGCAGCGGCGGGGAGCGGGCAGAGCCCTTCCCACAACCGCCGGGGCTCCCCGGGGTGCAGCTCCTCTCCGGTCCCGGGACCCTCCGCACCGGAACGGCTCGCAGAGGGGTGGGGGAGGCAGGAGACAGCCCCCGCCGACGGGCTCACCTTGGAGATGGCCATGGTGAAGTAGACGAAGAGGCCGGTGGTGCAGGCGATCTGCAAGGCGAGGATGGCCATGACGGCCACGCTGCCCCAGAGCGGCCCATACCGCCGCCGTCGCCGCGCACCGGGACTGGGGCTCGGACCGGGACCGGGACCGGGACCAGGACTGGGGCCGGAGCCGTCCGCCAGCATCGGGGCCTCCGAGCCGCCGCTGTCGGAGCGCAGGTACTGCCCGGCGTTAGGCTGGTGCGGGGCCATCGCCCGACCCTGGCCTCTCCGCGACAGCGGCTGCGACGGCGGGATGGACCGTCGAGAGGCGGGACAAGGGGTGGTTACTGGGCGGGGCTTCACCGCAAACACCTCCCGGAGCATCGGGACGGATGGGGCGGTTCTTGGTGTGCGGACACACGGCTCCAGGCAGCGGACCCTGCCGGGGCTGGAGGGACGCGATGCGATACAGTGATGGGCCTCGGGTCCCTGCGGGGCAGCAGATCCGGCTGAGGTTCGGTTGGGAGTCCCTGGGAATGCCAGTGGGTAAAGGTTTGCAGGAAGGGGGCAAATGCTGCTGAGCAGTACTCCAGGCCCTGCTCAGGGGCATATGGAATCAGAGAATAATGGATTGGTTTGAGTTGGAAAGAACTTTAAAGCTCATCCAGCTCTAAGCCCTGCCACAGGCAGAGACACCTTCCACTGTAGCAGGTTGCTCCAAGCCCCTGTGTCCAACCTGGCATTGAACACTGCCAGGGATGGGGCAGCCGCAGCTTCTCTGGGCACTCTGTGCCAGCGCCTCAGCACCCTCACAGGGAAGAACTTCTGCCTAAGAGCTCATCTCAGTCTCCCCTCTGTCAAGTTAAAGCCCTTGTCCTGTCCCTACATCCCTTATCCAAAGCCCCTCTCCAGGTTTCCTGTAGCCCCTTTAGGCACTGGAGCTGCTCTGAGGTCTCCCCTTAAAGAGCCTTCTCCAGGCTGAGCCAACGCAGCTCTCTCATCCTGGCTCCAGAGCAGAGCTGCTCAAGCCCTTGCCTTACCTCTGTGGCCTCCTCTGATCTCAGTCCAGCAGCTTCACGTAGTCCAGCAGCTTCATGTCCCTCTGGTGTTGCTGCTCCCAGAGCTGGATCAGGACTGTAGTGGGGGGGGGGGGGGCTCCGCAGAGCATAGCAGAGGGGCAGAATCCCTTCACTCAACCTGCTGCTCATGCTCTGGGTCTGCAGCCCAGCACACAGGGGGTTCTGGGCTCAAGAACCCACCCCTGCTGGGAGCAGGGCAACTGTCCCCTCTGCCTGCTGACCCCACAACACTGTCCTGCAGAGCACCCAGTCACTCCAGAACAGAAACACTGAGTTGTTTGGAAAGCAAACAGGCCGGAGAAATACCTCCTCTGCAGTCAGGTGAGTCTGTGGGTTTTAGTGGTTTTTGCCTCTGCAAGGGAATGAGCTGTTGATAAAACCCACAAGACTCTGCCCCCTCCAGAACTGCTCCCTGCTCTCCTGGGATGGGGAAATGTGGCTGCCCCAGCCTGTATGAACTGTTTTCCCTCGGCCAGGCTGTGAACTAAACCCCTGCCAGGTCCAGCTTTGGTCCTTAGAGCCCTCTGGGGTATTTCAGTCATAACACTGGGGCAGTATTGCGCATGCTCTTTTTGAGCTGGGTCTTGCAAAGTGTCTGTTATCCACAAACCCCTGACCTGGGAAACAGGGAGAGCTGGCTGGAATATGCAGCTACACCAGTGCCTTGCTTTATCAGTGCTCTTACTCAATGCAGGTCTTTTAAATCCTCTTTTCAAAGAGGAACTCATCCCACTCCACATCCTGCATGCCAGGGCCAGCACTGTAGCTTTCAGGGAATCCTGGTGCCTCCCCTGGCTTCATGCAGATCCATTTCCCCTATGGAGCCCCAGGATGCAGGAGGAGGCAACTGTTCCAGGCAAAAATTAAAAGGGAAGGACAAGTCCAGATTACCTTTGTACTGATGTCTTTGTGGGGCTGGGAGGAAGCAGCAAGTCTCCCTCAGGTGCCTAATTGCCTTGGGCACGGGTAGGGGGACAGAATTGTCCTTTTCCTCAGTTGCCAGATCAGGAGCACTAAAGCAAACCTCTCCAGCATATTTCCAGTCCTGCTTTTGTGCTTACACATTCCTACTCTTCCTTGCAGGTGGTGCCCTTGTCCCTGCAGCACTGCCAAGCTCCTCACCACAATCGGAGCATAAGGCAGATGAGGAGGAGAAGGATGAAGCTGTTTGGGGGTCTTTCCCCAGGAGGTGGCACTTGGAGAACTATGGCAACTGAGAGTGGGTCCCCTTCCCATCCCTACATGTGAGGGCCCTGTTCTCCAAGCTGCCTGTGTGCAGGGAACAGCATACCAAAGTCTCAAACAGGTCCTGCCTCCGCTTCTGTCTGATTTGGAGCAATACAAGGAGCAATATAAGGGCAGGTAGTGATAGGACAAAAAGGAATGGCTTTAACCTGCCAAAGGGGAGACTGAGATGAGTTCTTAGGCAGAAGCTCTTCCCTGTGAGGGTGCTGAGGCGCTGGCACAGGGTGCCCAGAGAAGCTGTGGCTGCCCCATCCCTGGCAGTGCTCAAGGCCAGGATGGACACAGGGGCTTGGAGTAACCTGCTACAGTGGAAGGTGTCCCTGCCCATGGTGGGGGTTGGAACTGATTCGGAGAAAACTCCAGGAACTCGCCAACAAAGTTTCAGGTTGACAAGCAGGTATTATTTATTGCGGCGCCGGGAGGCATGGGGGATAGCTCCTCCTAACGTGCATCCCCATATTGCCACAGAGGCCATCCTTATATAGTCACTTGGGCATACATATATGTTTGTGAGGCTACACATGAATTACATCATTTTCCAGAAAGTTTCCTGCCTACAGACAAAATGTGGTGGTGGTCTTTGAGAGTCATTTACGTCTTCCAACAACCTTCATCACTGCTGGCAGTCTTTGAAGCAACAGCTTAATTAACATTTACAGACACAGCAATCATCCTGTCCTTCTCTTTATTAAGTAGTTTAACTGCTCCCATTCCCAGATACTCCCCAGTAGATGTTTACACCAACTTAATAGGTTCATGAACATAGCAATCATCCTGTCTCTCCATCCATCAGCCAGTTTAACTGTGCTCATCCGGTCCTGTTTTTCTATCTTATTTTTCTTAGGCTTTTTTGTACTAAGGTCCTGTCATGGGTTCAGCAGCAGCAGTCATTTTTCTTTAAGCAGTAGCTGGTGAGCACTGTGTTTTGGCTTTTCGGCTTGGGAACAGTGCCGATAACACCAGTGTTTATAGTTATGGCTTAGAATGTTTAGGCTGGCCAAGGACTTTCTGAGTTTCATGCTCTGCCAG
>JASSUY010039403.1:45468-60920 GCA_032466535.1 Forpus xanthops | reverse complement strand
TTCCCATTTCCCCGGGACTGGGGAAGAAAGAGGGGGGAGTGAGCAGAACTGTTTGAGGGGCCTCAAACCACGACACATTATTATTATTATGTTTGGAATATGATTGAAAGGAAAAATATGCTAGCATTCTGATTGTTTTTTCGAGGAAAAGGAGCTAAATTTGAACTTTCATTATTGTGAAAATAAGGGGTATTTTACACAGAATGTTTCATTTTATTTAGATACTGAAAAGTTAATTCATTGTTGAAGTTTCAGTTATCATAAAATCAAAGAATTTTTAGGCTGGAAGATTATTGAGTACAATGGTTAACCTAGCATATCCCTGAATGCCACATCTACATGTCTTTTAAATACCTCTTTATGGGATCTTTGAAGTCCCTTCCAATCTGGTGTTCTATGATTCTATGAACCATTCTGTGGATGATATTTTTCCTAATATCCAACCTAAGCCTCCCCTGGTTTCATCTTGAGGCCAATTCTTATTCTGTCACTTCCTACATAGAAGAAGAGAGACACCCATCTTGCTCTAACCTTGTTTCAGGTAGTTGTAGAATGATAAGGTCCCCCCCTCAACCTCCATTTCTTCAGGATAAACAACTCTAGTTCCCTCAGTCACTCCTAATAAGACTAGGCACTACCCCAGCTTCATTGCTCTCCTTTGAACATGCTCTAGCACTTCAGTCTCCTCACTAACTTCTTGTAGTGAGGGGCTGAGAACTGAACACACTTGAAAGTGTGGCCTCACTAGTGCCAAGTATAGGGGGATGATCACTGCTCTAGTCCTGCTGGCCAGTCTATTTCTGATGCAAGCCAGGATGCTTTCAACCTTCTTGGCCACCTGGGAAACCTGCTGGCTGTTGACCAACATCCCCAGGTCCTTTTCCACCAAGCAGCTTTCCAGCCACTCTTCACCAAGCCTATAGCCTTGAATGGGGCTGTTGCAACTCAGGTGCAGGACCTGGCACTGAGACTTGTTGAGACTTTTACAACTGGCCTTGGCCCAGTGATCCAGCCTGTCCAGATCCCTCTAGAAAGCCTTCCTACTCTTAAGCAGATCAACAGTACCCCCAACTTAGTCCCATTTGCAAACTTATTGAGGGTGTACTTCATCCCCTTGACCAGAACATTGCTAAAGATATTAAATAGAACTGGCTCAAACACTGAGCCCTGGGGGTCAGCACTTATAACTGGCCACCAACTGGATTTAACTTCACTCACCACTGCTCTTTGGGCCTAGCCCTCCAGCCAGTTTTTTACCCAGTGAAGAGTACACCCATCCAAGCCACAAGCAGCCCGTTTCTTCAGGAGAATGCTGTGGGAAACAGTGTCAAAGGCTTAACTAGCATCTCAGTAGATGACATCCATAGCCTTTCCCTCATCCACTAAGCAGGTCATTTTGTCATAGGAGATCAGATCACTCAAGCAGGACCTGTCTTTCATAAACCCATGTTGTCTGGGACTGATCACCTTCTGGCACTGTATGTGTTGTTTTCTGGCACTCAAGATGATTAGCTCCATAACCTTCCCTGTCTCTGAAGTCATACTGACAGACCTGCAGTTCCCTGGATCCTCTTTCTAGTCTTTCTTGTAGATGAGTGTCATATTAGCTAACATACAGCCAGCTGAGACCTCCCTGGTTAGCCAAGGCTGCTGGAAATAATACAAAGTGTCTCAGTAACCACTTCTGCTCACTCCCTGTGTACCCCTTGTACGCATTCCCATCAGACCACATAGACTTGTGTGTGTAGTGGTGTAGCAGGTAGCTGAAAATTTCCCCCTGGGTTATGGGGGCTTCATTCAGGTCTCAATCCCTGTCTTCCACCTCAGGGAGCTAAATCCCCAGAGAAACAACTGATATTGTAATTAAAAACTGAGTGAAAGAATGTATTAAGCAGCAGAAAGTTTTCCTCGTCTTTTGTCACTGTTTCCCCCCACATCTAATAAATAATGGAGATCCTCCTTAGCCCTCTTTTTGCTACCTATATATTTATTTATTATATTTTTATTGTCTTTTACAGCAGTCACTAGATTATTTTTATTAAATACTTTTAAATAAATTATATAAGAAGTTTGCAAGTTTTTTTAACCAAAATAATACTCCCTTCTATGACCAAAGGATTAAATTTTTTTTCTGAAACTGATAGTAGGTGAAGCTGATGTGAAATTTCCGGCCTTCATTTTCCAGAAGATCAAACTTACTCTGATGACAGCACAGATCTGGAAACAAAAAAATTATCATTTTTCCTGTGGTTATAATTACTTGCCTATTTGTATGTTTTGCCTCTTCAATTCAATAGTCATTGAAAGTAGATAAGAAGATACATAGATAAGAAGTGGTTTGCTCTTTATCATAATATATAGGAATTATTTATAAAAAAAAAAAATTAACCTAGATAATTTAGACTAGTCTTCCTTTATGATCTGTTTATCTTAATTGCATTGACGGTTGACAGGCCAAAAAGGTAATATAGTAACTGAGATGGTTATAAATTGTTTCTTTCAAAATTTGCATGAATATGCACTTATAATTCCAACTATTTATAAATTTACTTTTTTTTTTTAATTTTGAACAGTAATTTTGGTATGTCTATGGTCCTGAGTTACCTGCCATCTTGAATCATGGATCATCATATTGTACATTGAAGCTTTCTGTTGCTATAAATTTTGACATGCAATTGCAATGTGCAAGTCCAGTACTGTTAAACTGAGAGTTTTACTGATCTTCTATGCTTCTTTCTTTTCTGTTTTTCCATAAAGAACAAAAATCTAATATTTCAACAGAGGCCAAGAAATTGACAAGTTATCAACTATGAAAATAGAAGGATTAGGAAGTTGTTACATATATATTAAGCATTGTGGTCCTGTTTGTCTTCCTTACATTTTTGTCTGTTCTGTGTTTTCTTTTTCTACTCAAGAACTTAAGGTATTATAACTTTAGGAGATGTCAGAGAAATTGAATACAGAATATTACTCAAAGTATTACCATCTTCAACTACTGGAAAGATAATTTAGCATCTAGATGTTATTCAGACAGTAAGGTTCTTCAGATCTGGTTTTACTATAATATGGTTCTTTTTTAAGTGAATAATTGCTCAGCAATTATGATGCTGTAGGTCTCTTCATGCTAGTGACATTTTCATGAAATTGAAAGCAGCGAAAATTTTAAAAATACCTTCTAGTCTCTTCCCTAAAGAGTCTGAATTTTAAGGATACATGTATATGCAACAATATGTTTAATTTTTAAAAAAAATAGTATTTAATGCTTTATATTGTGATGAAGTTGAAATTGCAGACAAAATAGCATAGTGCTGGAAAAACAGTGGGTTTCTCACTTTCCTAGGAAGGAATTACTGAGTATTATGGAAGAAAGTATAATGCATATGTTTCTTAAAAGTCTGTGAGTGTAGGTAGAGTTTTTATTGTGTTGTATTAATGTTTTATTAAAAAGGTTTCTTCATTCTTATAGTATAGAGTGCTGCCCATCTTTTGGAAATATTTTCATTAGGGAAGAATTTGTAGCATTCAGGGTTTTCAAGAAAACTTGATAATTTTGGGGAGTGGTCCAGTGCAGAATTGAAACTGAAACATTACCCACATTTGTATTAGGCTATTGATTACATACAAGTGGGTGTTGCAGAATAACAGCTTCTGAATTTTGCTTTATTTTTTTTTTTTTAAATTGAAGTCTTGTTTTCCATTAATGGAAAGGAAATTACTTCAAAAAATTCTTCTATGGATCTTGAACAAGTCACCTGAAGTTTTTGGATTTAAATATTTTAAGCTTCATTGGCTACCTCTATAAATATGAGTGTGAGGTAACATCATCTATACTGTGAGTGTGAAGGAACTGGAATTCACCTACCTATGATTTTATTTATCAGAAGCATTCACATATAATTCTACTGTTTGAATTATCACATTTCAAAATACATTTGAATAGTTTGAAAGTTTGCAGAGAACACTCCCAAGTGGTGTTCTGTATCAAGTCATTTAGCTTAAATAAGGAACTGTTTTAAGCATAAGTACAAAGTCCATTCTGTACTAGGTGGTAAGTTCAATTTAGGAGCACAAAAGTAGACACGTGTTCTATGAATTTGATTACAGTTTGAACCTATTTTTAAGTTAGGGGTTTTCTTTTTTTTTCATTTTTTTTTCTCAGTTTCTTTAAAGCACAGTGCCAAAACATGATATAATATTGCACTAATGATTTTACTAATACTATTGTGGATTAAGGTTTCCCAGTGAAATGGAATGGCAAGCAGAGCAAAGGCTGTTTCCAAAAGCTCCCTGCAATCAATATCAGCCTGTGCTGTGTATGCAGTTCAGGTCATGTGAAGCAGTTACTGCTTTCCCACTCCATTAAGTTGAAAATGCTCTGCCAGCTTCTTAGCTGTGTATTTAACAAATTTCATTTGCATCTTGAGTCACTACAGCAGATTCAGATTTTTTTTTTTCTATTATTATGGTTCAATCCCTATCCGTATTCCTCCCAGTACCTTTAAATGCCAGTATAATCTATGATTTGCTCTTTATCTTACTTCAGGTTAGTAAAGATGATTGGGCTATTGATGTAAAAATGAGGTAATGTGCTAAGGGACTAGTTAGTTTTGAAGGCAAACGAAAGAGGGAGTATTTAATAGAAAAATTATGAGGAAAAAAAAAGTAGCAGTGGAAAAAAAAAAAAGCATTCCCATAAATTGAAACCCTGACTTGATCAAAGTAAGAATTAGAACTTCCTCTACCTTCATCAGGGCCAGAATTTCATTTATTTTTGCTATTTAATATTTTCTAAAACCAAAGAGCGCCCTGAGTTCCAGCCAGCAGGAAATATGCTGATATGTGAATGTGATTTTAATTAGAGTCAAGAGAATAATGGACATTTTTTTAGTAGCTGAGTTGAAAATTCAGGAAATAAATTTTACGTTCACAGTAACAAATGCTTTTTTTGCCCTCTTTCCTTTTTTTCATATTTTGCCTTCTTAAAGGATTCTTAATTTTAAAATAGAAAGCAATAAAAAAAATCATAAGTTGTTGACACAAAGTTTTAACCCTTATAAAAAAAATAGGAAAAGATGGAATGGGAGATGTTTTCTAAACTTTTTCTTGCTTATTGTATTGCTGAAACTTTTCGTTTATCCTTTCATGTCTGTTCCAACAAGATATCACAATGTACCTGTACCATGCTTTGTGCACTTTCAGGACAGCCTCAGGTTTCTTCCAATCTATGGTGAAGTTAAAACTATAGGTAAGAGTAGCAAACAGCATTAGTTTTATTGTAAGCAAAATATTTATACATTTGAACTCCTAACATTCCAGGGGTGAAAACTGCTATTTGAGGACATCCACATTAGTTTGTGTATTACTTCGTTAGTTTGTCTTAACTGTGAAGAACCATAATTTATAGTATTTAAATCTTTTTTTGTCTCTGGACCTTTGACACTTCTCATCAGCAAGAAAAAAACTCTGAGGAAGTCCTCATTTGGCATTCAGCCTGGTGCATATGACATTTAGAGGTTTAAGAAGTCATCTGATAACGCAAGGAAAAAATCATCATACTTTTATATAATAGAATGCTTTCTGTCAGCTTTTCATGGGACTGTTGCATTCCTAGATTGCTCCCAGGCGTAGAGGGACCCCTGAGACTGTCAGCAGTGATGAGAAGCTCCCCTAGTACCTTCAGGACCAGAGACCAGGTACAGAATGTCTGTTTTCTCTCAGCTCAATTTGACTGAGAATATTGTTGTCATTTTGTGAGAAATCAGCTGGGGTAAAGCAATGCAAGACAAGTAAGAGCCCGTTGACAGGAAGCTGACCCAAAAGTAGAAGATGAAAAGCTATAATGGAAATGGTATCAGAAGATGGTAAATTAGAGAAACCCAGAAGAAGGCCACGAGGATGATCAGGGAACTGGAGCACCTCCCCTATGATGGTCAGATAAGGGAGTTGGGGTTGTTCAGCCTGGAGAAGAGAAGGCTGTGAGGAGACCTCATAGCAGCCTTCCAGTATCTGAAGGTGGCCTATAGGGATGCTGGGAGGGTCTCTTCATGAGGGACTGTAGTGGGAGGTGAAAGGGTAATGGGTTCAAACTTAAGCAGGGAAAGTTTAGATTGGATATGAGGAGGAAATTCTTTTTTGTAAGAGTGGTGAGGTACTGGAATGGGTTGCCCAGGGAAATTATGAATGCTCCACTGCTGGCAGTGTTCAAGGCCGGGTTGGACATAGCCTTGGGTGGCATGGTTTAGTGGGAGGTGACCCATTATCATGGCAGGGAGGTTGGAAATAGATGATCTTAAGGTCCTTTACAACCCTAACTATTCTATGATTCTATGATGCTCCAAAGATCAGTGTTGCTGACCTGTTCCCACCAGACTGCAAACTGGTTGGATTGGAAAGACTCATGATAATCCACATTAGGTGTGGTGAGCGCGTAATGTTTAACATGTCATTAGTTCCAACTATGTTGTGTGTCAATAAACAACAGTTTCATATGCCTGAAATGTACATATCGTGTTTGCGGAGTAATGATCTGCACTGTAGAAGAGACAGAAAAATGAGTGAACTGGAGAGGAAGGTGCATTCTATGTATAAACCTCATTGCATATCACGGTGAAACTTCCTTGGGACGTGACAACACTTTCTATTTCTCTTTCACTGAGCAACTATGGGAGCTTGTCTTTAAAGTTAGTGTTGCCCTTTTCAAAGTACAGCTCACTTTGAGGAATCTGACCTCAACTTCTGTATGCACAATTGCAAAGTTAAGTAAATGGCAACAATAAGAAGCAAAATACAATATAACCAAATTCTTCTGGCCAAAAGAAAGATTTTTATAATGGAAAATTGAGGTCTCTGCCTCAAAAATGTAAATTTCTCTTTTGTTTCTCTTTTCTTTCCTCATCCCCTGGCATACAAATGACTCATGTACCTAAAAAAATATCAGAATAAGGGTTTAATATTCTGTCACAACCACTTTGAATACAATTAATGAATCATTAAAGTTATGTGTCATTTTGGTGATTGATAACATTCATCAAGTAGATTTGCTACATTAATCTGAGACAGCATAAGGTAAGGTCTCCTCCTTTTTGTGATATACAGCTATCGAATACTAATTGGCAACATCACAGACTCCTGTGTACAACACTATCTCCTTTTAATTCAGCTATGTTTAGCCAAGTGTTTGTTTTGCACATCCATTAGCCATGACCACAGGCACACATTTCACATCTGAAAATAGTACCTCCATTTTTACCATATGTAGTGGCAAAATGGACCACTTTTATATGTTTATCTGCAATTCCAGAAGCTCATTTAAATGGTAAAATGGCTTTATCAAAACAGTTTTTAGGGTACTCAGTGATTGATTTCTGAAGATAGGCATCTAGATTCTAAGTCAGGAAAAAGCACAGGCTTCATGTTTAGTGAGTTGCAAAAATTTAAAGCCTGAAACCGTGATGTCTAAACTAAAACAATAAGCCATCAATACATAGTAATTTTCTTTTTGGAATATGTTCCATATTTGTAGATACAAAGCTGTTATTTCTTCAGCTGCATTTAGATGGCCACAGTTAAAAGAGCTTCTGGCTGATAGTTATCAGGAAGATTAAGTGAAAAATACAGTATTTTTGCGCTGCAAAAAAGATATAAGTACTACAACAAATCATCTTTTCATTTCTTGGGTTTTGTTTGTTTTTTTTTTTTTTTAATTAATACTGCAAACTATTTGTGGGCCTGTGGACTGCCGTTGTTACTGAAAACCAAATAATTTGGAATAAGTACATTTTCAGAAAAATTATTATAGAAGCTGAACACAATCTACAGCTGTCTGAGAGAGGCTGAAAAGAAAACATATAAGGAGACAATGATTTATATGATATATTTAATTATGCTGATGATACAGTCACAGTAGAATTCAGTGCTGTCAAACACATAGTGAGAACATAGATTTGTTTTTCATAAAGCCACTAAACAGGTAAACAGATTTTTGAATCACTGTGATTGAAATTGTAAAAATTTTTAAAATATTTGGTAAAAAGATTTTTTTTTTTTATTATTATTATTATTTATTTGCAAGGTGTCATGGGTTCAGCAGTAGCAGTCATTTTTCTCCTCCTTGGTAGCTGGTGCAGCACTGTGTTTTTGACTTTCAACCTGGTAACAGCAGTGTTTTCAGTTACTGCTTGGTAATGTTTTGGTCTGGACAAGGACTTCTTGAGATTCGTGCTCTGCCAGGGAGGAGGGCAAACCTGGAGGAAGCAGAAACAGGACACCTGATGCAAACTAAACAAAGAGGTATTCCATACCACAGCACATCATGCCCAGGATGTGAAAACGGAGGGCAGAGATGCGGAAGGGTTGGAGTGCAGTACTTGGTTGGGCTGGGTATAAGTGGTAAGTGATTGTATTCTTTTTCCTTGTGTTTTCCTTGTCATCATTTTTATTGGTGATTACAGTAGTGGTAGCGGTTTGTGTTATACCTTAATTACTAAACTGCTCTTTTTTTCAATCTGTGGGAGTTGCATTCTTTCAATTCTCCTCCCCATCCACCCCCCGGGACTGGTGGAAGTAAGAGGGGGAAGTGAGTAAGCGAACTGGGTGGCTAACTGCATGAGTTATAGTGGCTTAAACCACAACACAAGGGAAAAAATAGACAAAAAGGCTAAACTTTCATTAAAAAAAGAGCTAACATTACTTGTTGTGGGTTAATCTCCTAGGTTCCTCCTGTGGCAAATAAAAGGGGTTTTACAGGATGAAAACAGTCTTCTCCTTTGAGTGAATCACCAAGGGAGTCTCTATTGACTCTTAAATGAAGCTAGAATTAAATTTTGAAATACCACCTAAAAGTGTGTATTTTATCAACATTTTGAGTTATGTCCTCTTTGCTGAAGACAGTTTTGGGAAAATCTAGGGAAGGATCCATTAGAAATTAACATAATAAGCTGAACTCAGTTTTTATTTTGGTTTCATTCCAGGTTGTATGCAGCTTCATTCTATTGATTTTATTTAATTAATTTTGGTTTTATTTTATGCATATTGAAGGCCATGTCAGTATTAATACTTAACATCTTCCAGCACTGATGGTAGTCATTATGTTGGTGCAGACTGGGAAGGCATATCTGTCAGTGATTGTATATCAGAACACGCAAGTCTCATCTTATTTGGGTTCAGTAGTTGGAGAACAGAAGTACCATCACTTACCTGCACTGCTGCTTCTGGTATATCTGTTAGTAGTAACAAATTAGAAATAGTTTAATAAATATTTTTTGATGGTGAAAAAATGTGCAACTCCAGGAGTAATGTGAAAAAGAAAATACAAATATTTTATTAAAAACAGGCAAAAGGATGCAAATAGCTACATCCCAAACTCAGACATCAGAAACTATTCTTAGACATATGGAAAAAAACTGCACAGATTTTCTAAAGCAATACTTGTTTAAAATGCAAACTTATGTGGAAGGCAGACTAGGTAATCATTGCTGGTGGTGTGTTAGTATTTAACTTAGCAGGGGAGGTGAGGTGGCACAGGGTTTTTTTGTTTGATTTCTTGCTGTTTTTTTTTTTTTTTTTTTTTTTTTTTTTTTGTTAAAAGAATCACTCCTGTTGATGCCAGGGAGTTCTGAAGAACAAATATCAAATCTCAGTGGAATGACTCAGTGAATGAGGGTGCCATTAGGTGTCTCTGATATGCAATACAACTACTGCCTAAGGGAGAAAGTAGGTGTCAGTTCTGAGATCTTTTATATATATATATTAGCCACTGCATTTCTCTCACATAGCTTTGCCTAATTATATTTAGTGTATCTGTATAAATGTTCTAAAATATTTCATCGACGCAGTTTAACATTAGCAGCAATTTTTTTTCCTGGATGAAAAATTACTTCTTGTGGTAGGCCCAACACATCAAAAAGACTTCCCTTTTCAAATCACCTACTTCACGTAATTTGTTTGGATATCCTTATTTAGTGTAAATCTACTGGCCAATTGTATTCCTGGATAAAAACAATGAACAGCTGATAAGCAGGATCTCTGCTATGCAACAACTAGGATTATATTTAGCTTTTTCTGCCTTGTGAATATCACACCATTGTCATAAACCTTTGTATGAGGTGACACTTTGTTTTCCCTTGAGTGAATGTGGACATCAATACACACGTGTGTGTCTGTGATAGTAAGAGATGATACAAAAGAACAAATGGATGTGGAGCAAAAGGTATAATCTCAGAGTCTTAAAGCAGCAAAATTTCATGGAGGTTAATGAAATTTACTGAGGCATATATCTGCAGCTTTATCAGCACAAAATTTTTAAATCCTTTAGTATATTTATATCTCCGCCTCCCTGAATTACTTTAGATATAATTAAGGAAGAGGCAATAGATAAACACATGCCTAAAGATATTATTATTGGTTTTAATAATTTTCATGGTGATAACTATGGATTAATCACTACTTAGCTTCAAGTATTAAAAATGGCTTTACAGAAAAGTAGACCAAAATTATTCATATGGTTTGTATTTTATGAAGGAAAAAAATGCTAACAACTATAATGAACTCATTAAAACACAATGGTGAATACTTTATAAGTTAAATTTGGTGGTCAAAATGTTTCAGATTTTGTAACTTTGTTTCATTCAAGGTGCCAAGATTTCCATTAAATAAAACTATTTAATGGGAATCCTGCAGTTTGATGAAACACCTGGCAGTTTTCTTTTGTCAGATTGATTTTAGACTGATAAAATAATTAGGGAACGTAACAAGAGATGTTAAAGGACTTTTCTAGTGTAAAAAATAATTTCTTTTTGAAACAGAGAGGAACAAGATATTTTCATTGCATGCTGATTACTTTTTTTGTTGTATATAAAGCTACAGAAATGTTCATTCTACAAACATCTTTGCATGCTAAGCAGCCTGGAAAGGATATCTACAATAATATCTCCAGAGCAAAGCAAAGAAATGCTGTCAAGTTCAGATAAAACAAAATAATTTTTTTTTTTACTGGATATATCATCAGTCACTCTTTTACAGAGGTAAATTCAAAGCTATAATCTACTGTACAATCAAAGCTATATTCTATTGCATAGCAAAATGACAGTACGTGGCTTTTGGCTGTAGCTAAATATATAAGAATTCAGGGAAGCCTACAAAGAAAATGTTTGCTTGAATTGCTGGTAACTGTTCAGTAAATACTAGCAAGGTAATGAGTTTTTGACTTTACAAACTAATTAGTCCTGCATTAGCACTGTACAGGACACCTTTAGGTAATTACTTTGAGAAAGCAGGTGTCACCGTGTTACTGGTTTCTGCTTTATGTCATTTTGGCCACAGTGAGGAAGATAAATGTGTATTTACCTCATACTTTTGAAAGCTGCAGTAAATCTTTGAATCTGAAAAATCACTAGTGATATTTAAATTATCTGAATGCAGAGAAACATTTCCTCATCACTGCCACATAAACAATATGCTTGCCTATGTTTTAATAGATTTTTGAACTGTTGACTTCACTGTTTTCTTTTTTAAAAAAAAAATTTGTTACCTGTTATTCATAGTTGCAGTCTGAAATAATTGAAATCTTTCTTTAAAAACAATACAATTTACAAGTCAGAGAAAAGAAAATGAAGAAAAGAGAATAATGTGGTGCATAATTGCCAGAGTATAATTGGAGAATAGAATACACTTATTGCTTGCAGGTGGCTGACAGTAAGACAGCTAAAAGAAAGTAAACACTATTAACAAAGTTTCAATTATTTAGTGCTGCATGCAAAATTAAAAAGTGACAAAAGAAGCACAAGCTAGGTAGTTAATATAAAAAAAATAAAATAGAATATGTAACCAACATGTTGTTGTGTTTTGTGTTATTGGAGGCTTTTTGTCACCAGGCTTTCTCAGTTGTACTAAGGCTGCCCAATTCAGTTGCCCTTAGTCAGCCTTGCAGGGAGGCTTGCAGAGTCCAAAAGAGACTTAAAAATATTGATGAAAAGCACAAAAGAGGTCACCATTGATAAATGCTCATTTATACCCGCCTGAAAAGTAGAGATAAGGTGACAGAATGTGATCTAAAATTGATGCTTTGTCCTAGTGGCTCTTGCTCACAAAAACATGTAAAGCTTTTGACCTCCTTTTCCCAGACTTTTCTACTTTGAAAGCACTGGTGGATGCCTTGCCTTGCTGGAATAGTTTCGTTATAAAGGTTTATATTTTGTGTAGTCTATGTCTAATTCTATGAAGTTTATCAGCTTTCTGATGTCAAATAGGCCCCACTGAAGCAGATCTGGAAGGACCAATGTATTACTGCTGTTTGGAATGAGGTTTGGCTAACATCATCATTTTTGTTTGTTTTTTTTTTTTTTTTTTTTCTTTTCTTCCAGCTGACAGGTTGATGTATGTACTGTGGTCATTTGCAAAACTCATTGCATTACATCTTTCAACCTATCTGAAGAACACTGCAACACAGAGCCATCTCAGCTAGCCTATCTCACACTATGCTATGAAAGAAATGAGCAGAAAACAGCTCAAGGACAGGAAGCGGGAGATGATTGACAAAAGCCCAGCCACCTTTTGCAGCACTTTTCTAGGGGCTTACTGACAACCAAACCCAATTAACCTGACACCTGATCTGAGCTGGTAAGGCTGAAAGGTACTGTGCTTCTTCCTGGCTTGGATTTCCATGTGGACTTACTAATATGAGACTATATGTTATCTTGAGTGGTAAATACCCCTGAGCTCCACTGTAGATGATAAATGTGCCCTAGCTACATGTAGTTCCCAAGATTACAGCTTACCATTTCACAGCTTGCTGATAGAATATGAGGCTGTTAGACAAACTCACTTGACAGCCCTCAAATAATTGAAGGGGTTTAATATGAAGAGAACATGGTCTTATAAGTTTGTAATAAAGCATGAAGCTGACATGGTTGTCTCACATGGTTGCCTCACACTGCACTAAATTATTTCCAGGTGGAAAGATAACGTCTATTATTATGAGATAATGCAATTGTCAAGTGCCATTAAAAACACCACATTTTCTATAAAATATGATAAAAAAAGGAAAAAATATGAATGCAACTCCATTTTACAGTGATATTATTTTTAATATCTTATTTCTCCTATTTAGACAATTTGAACAGCTGTATGAGGCAATTTGAATCAGTTGAAGCATAATAATTGTCCAAGTTTCATTAAAAAGGGTTATAAAAACAAAATAAAAACTCTTTCCAATATTTGGAAAGTGAAGGCTAATTCCCAAAATGTGTTGAAAAAGCGGTAGATGTGCTTACTGTAGGTATGTTTCCTGAACTGAGATCTACATTTGTAATTATTTACCTGCTTCAGGGTTTACATAAAGTAGAATAGATTTTGCATAAGCGATTGTAAGGGCTTTAGGCAGAATATTGACAATTATGTTTGAGATTACATTTAGTGTCTTTTTTCAAAAATGAAGTGATTGCAATTTTCCTCTATCACCAAAACATTATTAAGGAAAAATATTCTCTCATGATAAGCTATGATTGAACCCTTAGTGTCCGTGATCCTTTTTTTTAGATCTTGACTCCTGCGAATCTTATTTTACAGAAAAAGCTTAGAGTAAATCAAGGTGTAGTCAGGATGACTGTTGTGCAAATGCCAAATCTGTTTATATTTGAACTACTATGTAGAGAGAGTGAAGTTAACATAGAAGTTACTTTCTGCTTTTTTGGAAAACACAAATGTTAAGGTCTAATAAAATTTAAAGAGAAAGTAAAAATTTCATGTGTCAGGAACTGTAGACACTAAGTTTTATATCATATGAATGAAGAATAAAGTAAACTTCCCTTTTTTCGATACTTAGTACCCTGAATTAAATGTGAATAATGATAAAAAAAAAAAAAAAAACACAATAAAATACAGAACAGTCAGGTCACTGAGTGTGATAAATGTTATGTTATTATTAAAATATATTAAATTCCTGGATAATTTGGGAAGGTACTGTTAGAAGCAGGTTAAAAAGAAGGATGTAACCCACTCAGGAATTTACATAGAATGGTAGTTTATGAGCACACACTCAGAATTCTACTCAGATTTTAGTGAATCTCAGTGTAGCAAGTATTAACCACCTTTATGTTGCTCTAAATGTCCTAGATATCATTTATTGCTTCTGCTGCTTATGTTGTCCAGAAATATGTTATTGCATCCACCTTATAGCTTGCTTTGAATTATCACCATATATTTGAACTACATTTGCGTACTTAACGTCTCAGTATATTTTTTGGCAGATGCTTGAACTCAAAAGGAAGGGAACTTTGTGAATGTCAAGGTATCTTCATTTGCTGCACTGACTACATATATTTTCATCAATTCAGGAAAATCCTCATTAGTTTGATCTATTAATATTTTGCCAGAACTTCTGTAGAGATTCAGGCATTCTAGAACAGGGAGGATGATTACAGTAAAATTTATTTAAACTCTGTGCTGCCATTTTTTACCCTCTCCATCTGGTTTTAGAGAAGTGGACAAAGATGTTTCCCTGTTCAACTTTGAAATACTATGAAGCCTCCACAGAAGGTGCAGGTGAAAAATGAGAAATGAAGCATTTGGTCCTTTTGGTACATGATTTGCCTTCTTCGTTTTAGTCCAAGAGTTATATAAGAATATATTAATGTGACTAAGGGCTCAAAAGAGTCTAGTGCTCTTGTCTCCTGCTTATCTGCCCTTAGTACTTTTATTAAGCATTGATGAAAACAGAGTCACTTAGCACAAATACAGAAAATATACATATATATACCTATATAAAAGCATAGAATAGTTAGGGTTGGAAAGGACTTTAAGATCACCTAGTTCCAATCCCACTGCCAGGGGCAGGGACACCTCCCACAAAACCGTGTCACCCAAGGCTCTGTCCAACCTGGCCTTGAACACTGCCAGCGATGGAGCATTCACAGATTCCTTGGGCAGCCCGTTCCAGTGCCTCACCAACCTTACAGTAAAGAATTTCTTCCTCATATCCAGTCTAAACTTTCCCTATTTAAGTTTGAACCCATTGCCCCTTGTCCTCTCACTACAGTCCCTCAGGAAGTGCCCCTCCCCAGCATCCCTATAGGCTCCCCTTCAGATATTGAAAGGCTTGTATGAGGTCTCCATGCAGCCTTTCCTTCTCCAGGCTGAACAGACCCAACTCTCTCAGACTATATTCATAGGAGAGGTGCTCCAGTCCCCTGATCATCCTCATGATCCTCCTTTGGACTTGTTCCAACAGTTCCATGTGCTTTTTATGTTGAGGACACTAGAACTGCACACAAGACTCCAAGTGAGGTCTCACGAAAGCAGAGATCATCTCCCTCTACCGGCTGTTCACGCTCCTTTTGATGCATCCCAGGATACGGCAGGTTGGCTTTCTGGGCTGCAAGTGCACACTGCCAGCTCATGTTCATTTTCTCATCGACAAACACCCCCAAGTCCTTCTCCTCAATATGCTCTGAATCGCT
>JASSUY010039403.1:26850-45368 GCA_032466535.1 Forpus xanthops | reverse complement strand
ATGGCATTCCTTCCCTCCAACATATCAACCAAGCCACACAGCTTGGTATCATTGGCAAACTTGCTGAGGGCGCACTCAATCCCACTGTCCATGTCCCCGACAAAGGTATTGAACAAGACCAGTCCCAACACTGATCCCTGAGGGACACCACTCGTTATTCGTCTCCAGCTGGACATTGAGCCATTGAGCACAACTCTGTGTGAAGCCATCCAGCCAATTCTTTATCCACAGAGTCGTCCACCTGTCAAATCAATGTCTCTCCAACTTAGAGATAAGGATGTCATGTGTGACAGTGTCAAATGCTTTGCACAAGTCCAGGTATATGATTTCAACTACTCTACCCCTGTCCATCAGTTCCATAGCTCCATCATAAAAGGCAACCAGACTGGTCAGGCAGGATTTCTCCTTAGTGAAGCCATGCTGGCTGCACCAACCACCTTGTTGTTTTTCATGTGCCTCAGCATGCCTTCCAGGAGAATCTGCTCCCAGATTTTACCAGGCACAGAGGTGAGGCTGTGTGGTCTGTAGTTCACCGGGTCATCCATTTTCCCCTTCTTGAAAATGGAGGTTATATTTCTGTTTTTCCAGTCATTGGGAACTTCACCTGGCTGCCATGTTTTTTCAGTTATGATAGACAAGGGCTTAGCAACCTCATTTGCCACCTCCTTCAGGACCCGCAGATGGATTTCATCAGGTCCCATGGACTTGTATACGTTCAGGTTCCTAGGATGCTGTCGAACCAGATCTTCTCCTACAGTGGTCTTCATTATCACAGTCCCTGCATCTGCCTTCCAAGACTTTGGTAGTGTAGTGTTGTGGTTTAACGCCCTCATGCAGTTCTGCTCACTCACTCCCCCCTCTTTCTTCCCCAGTCCCAGGGGGAAGGAGAATCGAAAGAATGTAGTTCCCACAGGTTGAGATAAGAACAGTTTACTAACTAAAGAATAACAAAAATCACTACTCTACCACCAATAATAATACAAGCGTAATACAAGGAAAGAGAATACAACAGATCTTCACATCTTCACCTGATACCACGCCCGAACAGGCCGCGCACTTCCCTCCGACAGCCCCCCCCCCGGTCTCTGCTCTCCATTTCACATCCTGGGCATCCAGTGCTGTGGTATGGAATACCTCTTTGGTCAGTTTGGGTCAGGTGCCCTGTCTCTACTTCCTCCCGGCTTCCTCCTGGCTTCCCCTACTCCCTGGCAGAGCATGAAACTCAGAAAGTCCTCTGCCAGCCTAAACATTCTAAGCCGTAACTGCAAACACTGGTGTTATCAGAGCTGTTCCCAAGGTGAAAATCAAAAACACAGTGCTGCACCAGCTACTACAAAAAGAAGAATAATGACTGCTGCTGGCGAACTTATGACATGTGGTCAGAGCATTTGCCGGTAATGACTGATTCAAAGAAGTCATTAAGAAACAGCCTTCTCCGAATCCAGGGTAGCAAGCTCTCCTAATAGCTTCCAGAGAGAGCCCATGTTTTCCCTAGTCTGTTTTGTATTTGCAATGCGCCTATTGAATCCCTTCCTTTTATCCTTAATATCTCTAGCCAAGTTTAATTCTAAGTGGGCCTTAACTTTCCTAACCTGGTCCCTAGCTTCCCGGACAACATCCCTGTATTCTTCCCAGGCCGTCTGTCCTTGCTTCCACCTTTTATAAGCCTCTTTCTTCCTTTGAATTTTCCTCAGCACCTCCTTATCCATTGAGGGAGATCTTCTGGCCCTCCTGCAGTGCTTTCTCCTAGTAGGGATGTATCACCTGAGCTTGCAGCAGGTGATCCTTGAATATCAACCAACAGTCTTACCCCCCCTGCCCTCTAAGACTATATTCCATAGAATTTTACTGAGCAGGTTCCTGAAGAGGCCAAAGTCTGCTCTCTCAAAGTCCAGGGCAGTGACCTTGCTGCACACCCTTCTCACTGCCCTGAAGATCTCGAATTTGGTCATCTCATGGTCTCTGCAATGAAGGCTGCCCTGGAGCATCACATTTCCCACCAGCCTTTCCCTGTTGGTAAGGACGAGGTCAAGCATGGCACCTGTCCTTGTCGGCTCCTTTATTACTTGAAGAAGGATGTTGTCTTCTACACAATTGAGGAACTTCCTAGATTGCTTGTGCCAGATTGTACCATCCCTCCAACAGATATCAGAGTGGTTGAAGTCCCCCATGAGAACAAGGGCCCATGACTGTGAGGCTTTTTCTCTCTGTCTATAGAGTGCTTCATCCACCGAGTCCTCTTGGTCAGGTGACCTGTAACAGATTCTCACAATAATGTCTCTCATCGCTGTTCTCTCTTTAATCCTGACCCACAAACTCTCTATTTACTGTTCATGTGTCCCCTGGCACGTAACACAAGCAGCAACTCCTCCTCCTTGCCTATTGGACCTGTCTTTCCTAAAGAGCCTGTAATCTTCCTTTCCAACACACCAGTCATAGGAGCCATCCCATTATGTCTCTGTGATGCCTATTATATCATACCCCCATACATGTGCACACATCTCTAATTCCTTTTGGTTTTTCCACATGCTATGTGCGTTTGCATAGAGGCATCTGAGCCAAGCTCCAATTGAAGCCAGCTGATTGGCTGGAGCAGCTGGAATATCTCTACATTGCTCTGAATGTTTACTATAGGTGCTGGCAAGTGACTGGGTGTGTTAGGATGGAATGATGCCCTCCTCCCCCAAAACAATATATGTGTGTATAAGCTACTGTATATTCCTATAGATGCATAGATGTTCCTTTCCTCAAGGAACTGATACATATACATTTCTGTGTATATATAGGACATACATGAATACAAATACACAGACACACACACATATATATTCCATTCATTTATGCAACATTGTTGTGGGTTTTTTTAGATGTTCATTTCCCTTTCAAGTGTCTGAATATAAAATATCTTGTGTTTATCAGCATCAAAATCAAATACAGTATTTATTAATAGTGCCATGATCTCAAAGTATTTGACTTTTTCTGCCAATAGTTTCCAAGATGTTAAGCATTAAGATTAGGTTACTTATGAATTTTTATTATTATTATTATTATTACTAATAATAATTATTATTACTAAGTGGTGATCTGCTGTTTAGAAACTTGTAAGATTAAAGAAAACAAAGTGTTGATCACTGGAGTAACATTACTATTGGACTATTACTATAGCGTATATGTTGGTTAAATATATTTTATAAATTACATTAACTGGCAGCAATTCTTCTGGATTAATTCAACAAATTAATTTTTAATAGAGGATTGCAGTTGCCCTGATATATGCTATAAGATCTAAAAGCGCTTCCAAATTCATTTATGACACTGTATAATTTGCTTAGTTATTGATAATTCTCCCCGATTGTTTAAAATGTCTTTAATGTTTTAATAACAGTCAATGAAGAAAACCAAATGCCAAGAATAAAACCAATTTTTTTTCTATGCCAAGAGACAGAGATCAGAGATAAACTGGTACGGGACAGAGCCTATTGCAGTAGTGTAGACTATGCCCATGTTAGCAGGGAGCACAGGGAATTAATTATCTGTGGATCTGTAGGGAAAAATAGGTAATGCTAAGGATTCAGCGTCTTCCTACATGTTTTAGCATTTTTTTACTTCAGACTAGTTCTAGTCCGAAGGGCAAAATTTGCAGTAATGATTGGAGCATGCTAGGTAAGCTCCCCAAGTGCATTTCCCAGAATACTTGCTGTTGAATGAAATTCAATTCATGTGTTCTAAGACTATACCCTGACATGAATCAAAAAATGAGAAAGCACACCTACGTAAACATTTTCATTTAAATCAGGTGTGCAATTTCAAAACATATTTCCTGTCTGGGTCCCTCTCTGAGCTTTATTCAGGGAAATCCTGGAAAGCAGAAAGTGGATCTTTTATATGAATATAATTTGAAAGGTGTATGGAAACTGGGAGTCAGACTAGAGCTATTTTAAGATCATGTTGCACCATGTGGGGTCCTCAGCATCCACTATTTCATTTTACAGAGCTGGTCCACTACATTGCTTGCTCGATGTGTATGCCTGGAAAACTTGCTTCTGGTATAAGCTCCTGACACAGGCTGAACTGCTAAAATAGATGTATCCATAGAAGATGCAGTCTGTTTATTTTAAATTACATTAAATAACAACAAAATATGAATGGAATAACTTAATACTAAAAAAGAAGACAGAACAGTGTTTGATACCAACACTGGCTTTGAATTTATCGGCAACAAAAGCCTGATATTTGTCATGTTTTTAATGACAGTTGCTGACAACATTATTTTCAGTGGTTCTAAATATGAACTAGCTTGTAATTAGGTCAAGAAAACGGGTCGACCTTGGGCAGTAGGATAGAGTAGTGAAAGGTGGAGATATGCCAGTAGAATGCCTAAAAATATGTAAAGAAATAGAATACAAAATTTTCAACTGACAATGACTGTTGTATGTATATCTCTATGACAGTGAATGAGCATGAACTTTTTAAACACTGATAATAGAGAACTAATAAGAAATAACGAGAAAAAAGAATTGACTAAATAGTTGAAAATGAGAAAATTCAGTGTAATAATTATTGCTCAGAAGAAAGAATGCAAGACACAAAAAAAGTAACTTCACCTGGAGTCCAGAACTTGATCCAAACTGTTTAAAGTCATCAGGAAGCCACTATCTTCCATGCACTTTTTGGCAGCCTTGCACTTTAATCTCAGTGTGAAAAATGTGGCACAACTCTCAGCTGCTCCATAGTTCAGTCCTGATCTCATAATACTGCTTCATGAGTTCATTCCTTTGCCTATATTTCTAAATTAATCTCAGGACAATTCACTTTATAGACTCCTTCTGACCTCTCTAATCATGATGGTGCTTATAATCTAAATAGTGGTTTGAATCAGATTCCCCTGTATTTGTCTTTTGTCCCCAGAGAAGGGAGCATTTGCCAGAGTTTAAAGTTAAAATAGATAAAAGAGAATAAGTTGCTTGGGAATGTGATTTCTATAACATCATAGGTGTATCACTTAATTAATAGATGATTTTTAAACTAATATTTTTGGTTAAAGACTGCTACATTGTATCCATCTTACTTTTTTCTTTACATCCAGTCTGGTAAGTAAAAATACTCCTACATAGTATTTCTAACTAAGTCAGCCTCTTTTTATTTTTCCCAGAAATGTCCAGTCCCCAAGGAACAAGCAAACTAAAGGGAGAAAGAATATCCTCAGCTTGTCAGAGGAGGAGCTGAAGCTATCCAGCAGAAGTAGCCAAAGAGTCAGTGGTTCTTGCCATGCTGTGAGATCCATAGAGGAAAGTGCACAGCTCTTTATACCAGGATACTCTGAGAGCTCCCTTACTTCTTCAGCAGTCCTGACAGGTGTAGCTTGTTCCCCCACAGGACCTGTACAAAGTGATGCAGCCCTTCATCTGGCTGGACCTCCATTCACATGTCAACACTAACTGCAGGACAACTACACACGAAAGAGTCATGTGGACAACATCTTTTGATAAATTTAGAGCAAAGAAGGCTTAGCTAAAGCTGAAAATGCCTGTCTGGTGCTGGCCCACTGATCAAGCTACAAAGCTGAGAAATGGTTCTGGGTTTTTTTACAGAGACTATTTAGAACGCATACAAAATTAGATGTGTAAATCAACATCTGCTAAGTAAATCAGCCACTCCAAATAACTAATACTCAAGGACTTTGGTTGACAAGAAACTGAATATGACCCGGCAGTGTGTGCTGGCAGCCCAGAAAGCCAAACATGTCCTGGGCTGCATCAAAAGAAGTATGACCAGCAGGTTGAAGGAGGTGATCCTGCCCCTCTACTCTGCTTTCCTGAGACCTAATGAATACTGTGTGCAGTTCTGGTGCCCTCAACGTAAGGACATGGGGCTGTTGGAGCAAGTCCAGGATGATCAGGGGACTAGAGCACCTCCTGTACAAAGAGAGACTGAAAAAGTTGGGGCTGTTCAACCTGGAGAAGAGAAGGCTGCATGGAGACCTCATTGCAGCCTTCCAGTATGTGAAGGGGGCCTACAAGGATGACAGAGAGGGACTCTTCATCAGGGGTTGTAGTGTTAGGACAAGATGTAATGGATTCAAACTTAAACAGGGGAAGTTTAGGTTAGCTTTAAGGAACAAGTTCTTTACTGTGAGGGTGATGAGGCGCTGGAATAGGTTGCCCAAGATCTCCATCACTGGCAATGCTCAAGGTGAGGTTGGACAGAACGTTGGATGACATGGATCATGGGTGTGAGGGATACTTGCCTATGGCAGGGGGGTTGAAACTAGTTGATCTTAAGGTCCTTTCTAACCTTAACTATTTTATGATTCTATGACATAATATAAAATTTCAAGTGAAATAAGAAACAAGTAAGAGTGAAAACGTGGGAAATCCAAGCAATCAAAATAAAAGAACAAATAAAATTGTAAAAACATAGGTGGTGACACATAACATAAAATGAAATTTCTGTATGTATATCAAGAACAGCAGTCATTATGAAAGAATATACGTGTATGTTATACTTAAGTACTATGAATACTAAAAATAAATGTGTGCATTTCTTTTTAGGCTTTCAAATGTCAGAGAAAACTATCACATCACAATTTCTCTTATAATAAATGCTATCTCTGAAACTTTACCTTCTTCTTTCTCATATTTTTCTCGTTCTTTCTCATTTGAGAAGTCACATCAAACTTAATAGTACCATTTGCTTGTATGAAGTGAGTAAACTTACAAAGTGTCCATGGCTTACTTTAAAATATAACCTACTCTTGGTTAGTTTATACATACAGGTAAGAAACCTCTTTTTTGTCTCATCTTGTGGTTTGTTGATCACAAAGATAGATTTATTCGAACTTTCAAATATCAAGTTATTGCAAAACAGATTTATATTAATTTGTCTAGAAACATCTCAGGCTTATACAAGACAGAAAAAAAAAAAAAAACAAATCTGCAGAGGTCACTAAGAAAATAAACACATATTGTTCTGGAACTGCTCCTCTTGTCTTAAATTACTTTGTAGCCCATTGTACCATAAAACGAGAACTATTGGATCATGGAGTTTATAAGTGAAATTAAAACAGTTTGTTGGTTTTTGTCAGAGGTATAAATGAGAAAATGAAACTGGAGAAAAATTCAGTAGGATCTTGACAATCTGCATTTCTCTTCTTTCCTAGATGGTTCCAGGATAGTTCTTTAATTGTAGCTGCACAGGAGATATATGATGTAAAACAAGCAAAGACATGGAAAGAAAAAGAAAAAAAAAAAAAAAAGGAAGAAAAAAGATATATTATTAGTGTAATTACAGATACTTCCTCTCAATCTTTGCTACTGTTTCCTTAAAAAAAAAAAAAAAAAGCATGGCAGAAAGAAAACAGGATTCTTGTGTTTTACAAATAAAACTAGTTCCACTTTGGGACAGACTTTCTTGGAAACTATTTCATCTCAGTGAAAAGGTGGAAAAAGCAGATATCTGGAAATCCTGCAGCTCCTGAGTACTGTAATAAAAGAAGTTGTTTTTAAGTAAGTCTTCGGTAGCAAACAAATAAAAATTTACTTGTCTGGCAGCATGTAAATTTGAACAGCTACATAAGTAATAAAGAAAACAATTATTGGAAGCATTCTCCCAAATAAATACATCAGATGCATTTCAGTCTTTTATGGGCTAGATGATTATCTGATTTACTTAGTCATTTGCAAGTTAGTTGTAGGAATGGGATATTCTATTAAATAAAATTAGTACTGGTCTGTTAGCCATGTCCTAATCAAAGCAAAAGAACTAAATTAGTTGCCATTGTGATTTCCAACCAGCATTGCAGGTCTATTTATTGCATTCTTGGGATAAAAATGAGAATTCTGATTAGATGCATCCTATAGTAAATTGTTAAATCATAAGGCATATTTACAAATAAATGTTTCAAAACCTCTAAATTATGGTTGTGATTTTGTTTCACTGACTTGTGATGATAGTTGATTTTAACAAACTTTTTCACTAAGTGAGGCATTTTCAATGTGAGACAAAACTGATTCCCTGATCAAGTTCTGAATACATATAAAACTTGAGGAAAGGTACAGAGGATGTGAACACTACCTTACATTATTGTCTGTAGTGTTTTGATTTGATGGTTCTGATGCATCTTCTCAGTATTTGTTAGACTTGAAATTATTTCAATTTGAATTCCTCAGCCATTGTCCCTTGCAGAGGTCTGGAAGATGACTCCCATGAGTTTTTATGTGTCTGCCTGTCATTTTCATCTGCTGTTGCTGGCATAGGTTCTGGATGTTTATTCTCTTTTTTTCCCATTTGTTCTAACACGTGGGAAGGAGTAGAAGGTGTCTATGCATTAAAAATGGACATACAAGAGAATATAGACTTACGGCTTGTGAAGTGGAAGGATTGTTTCCTATTAATGCTTTTGATTTCAGTAGTAAGTACATTTAAGCAGCCCTGTATGTAAATATCGGTTCACATATGCCTAGCATCTGAGAAACTGTGAGGATAACCAGAAAGCATCAGAGGATTAGTCATGCATATGTCTACACAGAAATAATAGTAAAAAAAATGCTGTTCACTCTATTATTGACAATAAATAGCATATATAAATGTGTCAATATTTTTTTCTCCAGTTATCAAAAGGCATATCTAGATGGTTGAATTAAAAGAGTCAACCTACTAAATATTCTTAAATCTTTTTTGACCTGAGACTTACAAGTGTCTTCAACTTTGCGTGCCCTTGCAACAGAGATAATAATTTCCTTCTACTTGACTGAAGCACATGAAAGCTTTTAACACATTTGAACTTAAAGTGTGACTTTACATTTTAGCTGCACAGAGGAACAGAGTTTAAAAGGAAGCAATGACCAGAAAAGTACATGTTGAACTGCCTGGATATTTTCTTTTATTATGTCATCCACACAGTCAGCACCACCATCCCAAAAAACAAACAAACAAACAAAAACCCCACCAATATAGAAAAAGCTGACATATCAAAACTGTAGTCTATGAAGACCAAATTCCATTTAGCTACAGAATGTACATTGCACTGAGTTGTAATTCAACTGAATGAATGACAACTCACTTTAGATTTTCATTTAAGGCTCAAATCTGCAACCCACGCTGGTACTTGACACTGAAGAAGCATCTCTGAATTAACAGAGCTGCCTGAATGAATGTTATTCACAGCATGAATGAGGATTGTAGACTAATTTTGATCTTCTTGAAATGACCAAGTGATTCAATCATGTCACTGAAAAAATGTTTAATATATATTATTTCCTAGATGTTTCAAGCCTAAACTTATTGTATCTTGCTCCCTCTCTCATGTCCCCTCATTAAGCAGTAAATAGTATGTGTAAAAAAAATACTTAAAAGGGTAATGAAATTCTCACATATTACATAAATAGAAATTTGAATAATTACTTGTTTCACAACATTTTTGGTCAATGACTTCTAATTATTATTTTTAGTTAAATGTGTAATTATTACCTTTGATACATTTAAAGTTTTGATAGTATGATTTGGCAACTTCTCATCCTTCTGCTAATTCCTTCTCCTAATTCAAAAACTAGAACTATCTTAATGACTTCTTTTTGAAGTCTAATATGATATATTCCGAAGTTAATTTAATTTACTTGGTCTGTAAGCGACATATTGCAGCTAAGCATTTTCATCAATGTGCACTTAATGATTGCATGGATTACTGTAAGAAATGTTATTAACTTGGCTACTGACTTCAAGTCAAATCTAGTTCCCTTGTCAATTTCATCTGTTACACACAAAGTAATTTGAGGTGATATTAAAAAAAAATATGTCCATTTAGCAAAACAAACAAACAAACAAAGAAAGCTGGATTGTTGATATTTTTTCTCCTTTATTTGTTTTGTTTTACATTTTCTTACTTATTTTTATAAAAACATAAAGTAGTTGGATCTTTTATTGCATGAAGTAACCAACAGAGAGACAATTTTGGAAAAGACAACTTATTCAACTTTAATAAATATCATCTTTGATATAATCTCCATGTTTTTGCTTTGATAGTAAATAAAATCAGAATTCACAATAATTGTACGTAATTTTTCTCATTAAGAATTTTAAGAGAAGGACAAATGCTCACAAGTGATATCACATATATCTACTTTATTAACTCTTTCTTTAAAACTTTTTATATTTCATTTGCAGGTATGCGTACCCCTCTAGGTGAAATGATAACTGTATTTATGCATATATTACTATGCACAGATATTTAACATACAAAGGTCAGACTTCTTTATGAGATTTGATAATTTATGTTGATTTAAAATGCAAAAAAAGTTTTTTTTTTCTTGTAGATAAAGAATAAATTTATTGTCTGGTTGATCTTTATAGCCATAAAGGCCTAACTCTCTAACTGATGTGAAGTTTGACAGTTATAGGAACAGGTCACAGGTGATTGTACACTGTGGAGCACTGTGAAAGTTCCCTTAAATTTTTTGCAAAGCGTAAAGTACCTGTGTTTCACTCTAGTTTTATCCTGTAACTCTGTCTTTATCTATCCATCCATCCATCCATCCATCCATCCATCCTTCAGTCAATATTGAAATATGTATACTAGCTGTGAGCCAGGTTCTTAAAAAAGAATAACGGCCATTTAATGCATTTTCCTCTGCCCCTTTTAAAGGACATGTATAAGTTTACAAAATACTTTGTGAAAAAACTTCTGAATCTTCCTGGTCTTCCAACCTTGTGTGGTGAAAACACCAAACATCAGCATGCATTTGTAAGAATATGCATGATATAAAAAGAATAGGCGGAATTGTGAGGACTGTCCTCTGCTGAGGACAGTAGACTGAAAGAATAGTGCTGTAATGTCTCTTAAGGATCTTTTATAACATGCAAAACTCATTATTACAGCATTGTTAGTAAAGACAACTTGTTTCATGCAATAGCCAGTAATAGACTGTAGGAATCTGTCCATTCTATAAGCTAATTAACATGTTTGTATTAAAATCCAAGGGTCAGTGTACAGAATGATTTAAAATGGGATGTGCAAATTCTCTTACTACGCAAGAAAGATATAGCATTGTCAACATGGAAGCTATACTCACCGGGTTTGCCAATATTAATTTTTGCAAAGAATTAATAGAGCCGAGGGAGCTGAAAATGGTAAAACTGACTTCCATGTTCAAAGGAAAGCAAAGAACAAGTGTATGGGCTTGCAGAGAACATCTTGAGCATTTGATACTTGTGTAAATAGTGAAGTGGCATTTATTTGTGCCAAAAAAAAAAAAAAAAGGAAAAAAATTGGCTGGGAGGGTAGAAAAGTAGAAATGGAGAAGCAGGAAGGCTGTTATTGATATATACTGATATCCCAATTTGGGAGTAAACATTTGTTAATTGCTCCTGAATGAGAAATAAACTGAAAGTCTGTTCATGCCTAGAAGCAAGGGAGCTGAGCCACACCAAAAAAGAAGGATGTTGCACATGCAGACTGAGGGTCCTTATGAGCTTTGTGGGCATCTCTCAGTGCATTATCTCATAGGTGTATATATGTATATACAGGTATCACAGCTGAATGAGATGTTTCCAAAACAGGAAGAAAGCTAGCCACATTTTGGCTAGCACTACTTGAAAATATTAACCCTATTGTTTCTTTGTTTTATACACCCAAATACCATCTCTTCATTCCCTTTAAGCCACAATCAGAAGGAAATTTATAGCTCTGTCCTTTCCTTTTTTTGCAGAAGAAATTGGAAGGGAAGGGAAGGGAAGGGAAGGGAAGGGAAGGAAAGGGAAAGGAAGGGGAAGGAAGGGGAAGGAAGGGGAAGGAAGGGAAACGAGGGGGGGGAAGGGAAGGGGCAGGGGAGGGAAGAGGAGAGAAAAAAAGAAAAAAGAAAAGAGAAAGAAAAGAAAAAAGAAAATGGTAAAGAAAGAAGGAAAAAAAAAAAGAAAAAATAGAAAAAAAAATAAAAGGAAAGACAAAAGAAAATCATTCTATTCTCTGCCCCATTTATAGCGCCTCTTACACTTTCACATGGAGGCTGCCAGACTCAAATTTTGCAAAGATTGCAAGTCCCTTTTTGTGGTCAAAGCTGTGAACAGATGCACAAAGGGAAAAGACAGACATTTAAAAAGGAATCACACCGAAGGAACAGACACAGGGAAAATTTTAAACCTGAGATACTCCTACTGTGCAGCCAAATGCACTGTCAGTAATCCACAGATGTACAGCACATGGGTGTGCAAAGCTGTGACTGTTAGAGGTGTGAAAAGAGTTCTTAGTATGTTCATTGAATAGCAAGCGTACCCATCTGTTCTGTTGAAAGTAAGATCTACATCTAAAATCTCGTATGTTTGGGAAGTTAACATTTCTGGGGAGTGACATCACAGGTAACAAGGTGTGCATCCTGGTGCTGACATAGATAAATTTCTTTGGTATCCAAAAGTAAATATTCAGGGCTTATGAACCAGTTAACACATTTTTTTTGTCACTTATGTTTCTGACATGTGATTTCCTGTCTGTTCAATTTCAGCCTGTGTTACCTTTGCAGCAGCATACCTGGCCAAACACCTCTTTTGTGTGTTATGAATGGTGACAAGAAAATTGAACTTCAGTCCCCATGGTAGATATTTACAGAATAGAGAACCCAAGATGGAAGCTTCTTTTTAACTTAATCACTATGGCATTGCCATTTATCCTGGGCCTTAAAAAAAAAAAACAAAAAAACAAAAAAAACAAACAAACAAAAAAAAAAAAAAAAACAAAAAAAAACCAGAAAATATTTTGAAAGCATGTCTCTAATTTTGAACCCTGAAATTTCTTTCCCAAAGGAAGATGAGCCCACTGGAAGATGAACAACAACAAAAAGAAAAAAATAAACCAAAAAGAAACAACAAAAAAAAATACAACTCAAACTTGTGTTCTTCAAACAAGAAGAAACAGGAGTTCAAAACATTTCTGTACAGCAGCTACCTCAGCTTTCTACACCTCTGAGTCTGAATCCGAGCAGCTTCAAAGTTATTCAAAGTCTCATGCTCAATAAGTAGGGGAATAGACTTGTAAGTTCCGTAGGGCTCAATCCTATAGACATTTCTTTAGCATAACTAATATACATACCCATCCTGGTTTATAGCTTCTCTATACAGCAACCACCAAGAACTGGGGTAACAGCATTAATTTGTCTCCATGTTACAACTGGAATTCGGCCCTTCAAGAAGAAGAGATTTCATTTGTGAAACTGCTATAGGCGACCTGTTTTCTAGAAGGCTTGTATCTCCTCCTTCTTCTGCAGATTTAAAGATGTCCTAGAGAACAGCAAAGAATGGATAATATTTCAGCTCAGGCCAGAATGCAAAAGGATGATGGGGCTACACTAGCAGGGAGACAGAAGAGTCCTTAACTTCTCTCTCTCTTTTAATTTAATGTATTAAAAAAATTTATAAAGCAATAAAATAATAGAAATAAATCTTTTCCCAAAATATAAAGATAACTTTGGAGGCAGGATTCATGTATCTAAGTTTGAGCATTCAAACCACCAGGTTAAGAAATTGCATCCCACTGATAGATTAATAATGAAGAGTATGATGCTGTCTCCTTGGATATAATTTTCCCTTTAAAAAATGATCTTTGTACCCTGTTGTGCACACATACAAAATTCTGGAACAGTTTTGAATCCTGAATAGCACTAATCACTATAAAACTGAGAATTGCTTTCTTTTTTTTTCTGCTTTAGGTTTTATAACTGCCCCCTGCCTTCCCTCCCACTCTGTCCCTGCACCAGAATCCTTACCTTTCTCATATAAAACTGATATCTGACTCAAAACAAAATCTCCAGTGATTTCATCTCATAGTGATATGCAATTTCCACTATGTTGCACTTTCATACACCATAAAAGCCTGGGTCATGATTTATATGTGCTTCTACTAATTTACATTCAATGTGAATTGCTCGCATGTGCCAAACTGATAGGAAAGGGTTTTGAGAGTGCACAGAGATATCAAGGTTTTTTTCAGAAGAAATAGCAGATCTGGATCAATTTTCTGATGTCTATCATTTTGTTAAAAATACTGAGAGGTCATAAAACAATGTGGAAAATGTGACATGACTCTGCTCCATGTAGTTATTAATTATTCTCTATTGGTGGTTAGTCAAATAAAAACTTCTGATGCTGTCACATCCAATGATTTTTCCAAGAAATCTGCTTCCAACATTGCAAGACTAAAGCCTTGCAGTAAAAATTAATTAGCAACAAGATTCACCTTAAAAATATATTTAATTGATTGAGTTGAAATTGTAGAAGTTGAAATGTAAAAACAAGCATAATCAGAACAGGGAGAGATTAGCAATTTGCTACTAGGAAGAACATTTTAGCCTATAAAATCAGTAAAAGGGATCTGAAAGCAAAAGAAAGTTGTCAATATTGGAACTGCATATAATCTCACCATTCAATGCCAGTATTACTGTGTAAGTTTGCAAAATGGAAGTACATCTGCAGCTTTGGGTACTAGAGGCTCAGTGAATTCATCCTCACCTGTATGATGCATTAAATGTCACCCAGCTACATGTAACTCTTCTGCCACAGAGACATAAAACGTTGGAACCCAAATCAGAAGGCAGTAAGTAATTCATTTGCACTTTGTGATATTCATATTTCATGTAATTTGTTTGATAATATTCAGACCATCAATAGAAAACACTGAAGGGAGACATTTGTTTCAGAAAACTCTTCATTAAAGCAGTGGTCCCTCACATTCATTGCTGAAATGGTTTTCTTCATTATTCAATAGCACTTTCAATCCCCATGTGTGTGACTTTCATTATTACGGATCATTTTTCCTTAGGATGTGTGATTTAATTTTAATGCAGGAATCTAAATCAAAATCCTTTGCTATTTAGTGGCTTTCTAGTGTAATAAAAGAAAGTATGGCTTAGCCCTCTGCTTTTGTGCTCAGGAGCATTTTGCAATGTATTTGAATTATGCTGAAATCAATTGGAAGAGCTCAACAGTGAAAAGCAGGAAAAAGTTTCCCTATATGAACCTGGAAAATAATTACAGTTTTTCCCAGCACAAAAATGCTGCAAGCAAATAAGTTGTTAATTCAGCATCTATCACCATTTAACCTTGTCTTCTTGTTAATAGAATAACACAGTTAAAAGGCTTTCCCTTTGAATTATCAGTGTCTGAAGTTAAAATGGTCTGTGTTTTATGAAAGCTGTGTTCTCTGTTAGTTCCATAAAGACATCTCTGAATTGTTTGCTGGGACTTGCTCAGTGTTAGCATCTGGGATTGCAGCACCAACAAATGCTTTCCTTTCACTGGCCCATAACAAAGGCAAGATAAGGTCTAATATGGCAAATTGTCATTCTCTTTTACACGAGGGAGCTACTGTGTTAAAAGTTAGCTTCCTTTCCGAGCTCCAGGAGAGTGAGGCACAGCCAGGTGTAGCCCCTTTCATTACATTGCCACCATTCCCAAGGCCCTCCACAGTCAACGTTTCAGTGCACAAGCATGAAGGTGAACAAGAAAATTTTTCCTTACTCCCCAGTTTTAAAGAATGGCCTAATCAGCAGCTTCACAAAGCTCTCTTGGCTTGTGCATATTTATTTTTCTCTGTCTGAATACAAAGCTGAATGCATGGGAAATTATGTCACTAAATGAATTGTCATTTTTACCTAGGTGCAGCCTGTCAGTCCTGACAAGATCATGAACCTGAAATTCAAGAAGTATGCGATGCCAAAAAAAAAAAAAGAATTAAAAAAAAAAAATCATGACAAAAAAAGATGTTTATACAGGTAAAGTTAAGAAAAAAAAGATTTAAGCTAGAAGTTTTTGCCACAAAAGATCAGTATAATCTCTGTTGTTTACTACCACCTCTCCCACCCCACCCAAAGAAAGAGGGAAGAAATGCGGAAACAAGAAGTTCACCCACTGAAAATACTGTAGGAATGGCATGAAACCTGGAAAGTGTTATTTGCAGTGTGGAAAAATGCATTTTCTATTTTATTATATTTACCCAGGTTTCCATGCCATCTTCACACTAGCTCAGCAGAAGATCGTTATTGCAGCTGAGCAGATGATTCCCCCTTTCTAAAGGTAGTCCTGTTGTTGGTCCTGTTGCTGCTCTAAATGACGGTAAGTGCATTTGCTGCAAAGATTTTCTCAGGATGCAATATAGTACCTGGTGCTTGTTAGTTAATTTATTTTTTTTTCCTCTGTATTCTTAAAAGATCCTCTTAAGTTTCTGCACCATATGCTACTCTGTGCTAGAAACCTGGCCGCTCTCAGGAGATGAGTAAGGGTGACGGGATTCAGGAAGAAACTGATCAGGGTCATTCCTGTTCCACAGCAGGGGGACCTTGTTGCTGGATATTGGGGTCTATTCCTTTCACTGTGTCCCTATGCCCTTGCACTGGTGATGCAGAGTTGGAAGTAACACATTTCCACAGAGTAATGACAAAATCCATTTTCTATCCTTTATGCCAGTTTTGTGCAGGAATAAATGACAACATGCGAGCAGATGCTATGAAGAATTCTGTTCTGCTGTCTTACAGAAAAGATGCACAGCCAAGCCTTTTGCCAACTAAAGTACTTCTTTCTGACAGTAGGGCTGAAAAATAGCTTTGATAATCTTTGCTTTCTGCTCTCTGTTTCTGAGGTCTGTCACTTCTCCACTGTCATGAGTGTGTTTCTGAAATAGATTGAGCTGCAGGTTTTCCCACTGTGCCCTCCCTAACAGACTGCTTTATTTACTCCCAGTTCTCCAATTAGCCAGGATGCAGAGCTACACTGGTACAGCTCTCTGGATTTCTGAATGCATCTTTTGTTCCTTCTTTGACCCCTAAAGCCCTTTGTTACTTCTGTCTCTTATTCTGGACTTCCTTCCATCCATGCCTTTCCAATTGCATGATAGTGTGCTGGTTTTTGGTACTGATCACATGGAGAGCCCATTACTAAGCATTGCTTGGAACACTCAGCTGTAGCTGAGGAAGTGTGTGAGGGCTGTTGCTGCCCTGCTATCCTTCTTCCATGTAGGTATGAAAAGGGACTTCAGTGGAATTTCTAGAGGTCTCCAGGCTTAATGAGCTGATCTGTACCTGCCTGCCTTAGTCAATATGTGGCAGCAATATGTGGCTATGGACTGTATACACTTTAACAACATGAAGTGTCCAAATAAAAATAAAAGGGAAAATACAGTAAAGGGGAGAGAAGGAAGTTGCAGTCTTTTGCAAAGGCAAAAAGAAGATGCAAATGTCCTACAGTACTGCCATGTTCATGCAGTTTGCAACTACGGAGTGGTCAGGCCTCCACTTTGTTTTCAAGATATCTCACTTGAATGCTGAGGTCCTACAGAGGATTCTGGTGGGCCTTTTAAATGAGCCTTTTATGCAATGGCTGGCATGAGCCATTTTGCCCATCAGCCAGATGGCTCTTTTCTCTGACATATGATTTTTTCCCATTCCCATCTTCATTTTCAGCTTGGCTACACAAACAGTGAATTTGCCTTATATAAATTGCCTTGAAAAGTTCTCTCCCCCCCGCCCCCCAATATTTCAGGCTGGAAACAAACTAATGAATTAAAGTCAGGACATATATCTGACAGCTAATTTGGTGACTGGAATGGTGGAAGAGAGATTTTAAAAGTCTCTTAGAAAAGAGTTTTATACAGAGATTAAAAAAAAATTATCTTTGGTATGTAAGATCAACTAGGCAAGTGCTACAATTCATGTTCACCTGACCTATAAATACAGTGGGAATATTGACATGGTATTGGGTTATTATCACCTCTCTAGCTAAAACTTATTGACACTTTCTAGACTTCATAATTTCTATTTAAAGGTATTTTATTTTACCCTGAGAGAAATATCTGCAGAAGTGAAGTTTTCAAGTATACTATTTTTTTCAAAAGACACCTGGTTTTCTGGTTGGTTGTTTTTTTTGTTCGTTTTTAACTGAAGAATTTCAAATCAGAAATAATGGGGTAAGGCCTTCAGAAGGAACTTTTTAGAGGCCTCATTCTTTGGTATTCAGTTAGGAAACTAATTACGAGATGTCACTTTCTTCTTCAAGCAAAAAAATAGTGAAATATGGAAAGTTTCATGGCTTCCACTGCATACTCCTGCTGATGGATCCCATGAGAAGAACAAAGGCATTTTATTAAAATTATAAATATAAAGAAAATTATAAATCTCACAGTTTAAATTTTTCATGCTTTTATTTTTATTTCAGATGGAAGCAGATCATAGAATCATAGAATCATAGAATAGTTAGGGTTGGAAAGGACCTTAAGATCATCTAGTTCCAACTCTTCTGCCATGGGCAGGGACACCTCCCATTAAACCATTACAACCAAGGCTATGGCCAGCCCGGCCTTGAACACTGCCAGCAATGGAGCATTCACAACTTCCCTGGGGAACCAATTCAGTGCCTCACCAACATTACAGTAAAGAATTTCTTCCTCACATCCAATCTAAACTTCCCCTCTTTAATTTTGAACCCATTACCCCTTGTCCTCTCACTACAGTCCCTCATGAAGAGTCCCTCCCCAGCATCCCTATAGG
>JASSUY010039403.1:13910-25785 GCA_032466535.1 Forpus xanthops | reverse complement strand
ATCTATTGCATTCTTTTTCCTTGTATTTCTCTTGTATTATTATTGGTGGTAGCAGTAGTGATTTATGTTATACCTTATTTACTAAACTGTTCTTATCTCAACCTGTGGGAGTTGCATTCTTTTAATTCTCCTTCCCATCTCCCCGGAACTGGGGAATAAAGAGGGGGAAGTGAGTGAGAGAGCAATTGTGTGAGTTTTGAGAGCCTCAAACCACGACACAAGGTCTTCATTCTCACTGTCCCTGCATCTGCATTCCATGATTTCAGTGGTGTGTTCAGAGCATTTGCCAGTGAAGACTGAGGCAAAGAAGTCATAAAGAACCTCAGTCTTCTCCAAACCCAGGGTAGCCAGTTCTTTTGATTGCTTCTTAAGAGGGCCCACATTGTCCCTAGTCTGTCTTTTATTTGCAATATGCCTATGGGATCCCATCCTGTAATCTTTTGCATCCCTAGCCAAGTTTAATTCTTACTGGGCCTTAGATTTCTTAACATGGTCCCTAGCTTCCCAGATAAAATCCATGTATTCTTTCCAGGCCTCCTATCCTTGCTTTCACCTTTTATAAGCCTATTTTTCCCTTTGAATTTTCCTCAGCAGATCCTTATCCATCCAAGGAGATCTCCTGGCCCTTCTGCAGCACTTCCTTCTAGTAAGGGTGCATCGCCCCTGAGCTTGCAGGAGGTGATGTTTTTTAGAAAAAAAAAAAAAAAAAAAATGTTGAGATCTAAGTTTCTATAAGGTAATAAAGTTAATAGAAAATTATTTATACTTCATTCTTGGTTTGAACTTATTTCTACCTTGTACTAGAGCTTCCTTTTCATTCTCACCCTTCTAGGTTAGTTCTGTAACAAGTTCAAAAAGAAAACATATTGTAATCCCCAATTTCTTGGTCCTGTTAAGCAGTGCAGTCCTTCTAGCTTATGAGAATTTGGATTTTCTCTTCACATAATGTTATTCCTTCTTGTCTTTTTTATTTAAACATCGTGGAAATAGTGTAAAAGCTGATATATTTATGGATGGTGACTGGTAGTATATGTTAGATCAGTAAATACCTCTTCCAGGCTGTGTCTACTGTAACACACTGTTCAAGAAACCAACTCATTGATACAATTCTTGGTTCCGTGTATAAGAAGCATCCAGAACAGTAATAATTCATATCTAATATCTGTCATTTCTAGGAATCATTGCTTTTATCTAGATTTTTATGAAATCCGGTAGTTTCAATTCTGATTGCTCTTTGAAAATAAATAAACTCATAATTCATGTGAGGGTTCAGAAGCAGGGCACATAATACCCTCATACAATATCTATTTCTTTAAGTTAAAAAAAAAAAAGAGACCACTTTTCTTGTTTTCATTTTCTCAAGCTTTTGTCAGTGCTTTCAGAATTCATCAGCTCTGTAAGACAACACCCTGTTCTCATTTCTGCACATTGTTTGTGTACCAGGCTCAGAACTGCCATTTCACATCACAGTACATTGATTTTTAATGTTCTTTTAATTTAGGCTAAAGATGCAGAAATCTTAGCTCAGTTAAGCTGCATGATGACCTGCATTTGAACTTCTTACCAGCTGCTCTTAGATCTCTGACAACAATTGTTTTTTTTAACCCACAATTAGAAAAAAACAAAATTGTTAAGTTACAGTATAGGCTGTTTTTAATTAAGTTTTAACATTATTTTTGTTCAGTAAGCAACAAATATGTGCTTTCAAAATGATTGTAAGAGGTGCAGGATTTAAACAAATGCAGTAATCTCACTTCTGTCTCATTCATTCTTTAGATCTATTGCTATTATATGATTTACTAAGACATAGCAGCTGGTATGCCCTTTTTGAGCTAGCTTTGCAAGATTATATTCTGCCACCTTGGCCTAGCATAAATATTGAGAAGCTGCGCAGCCCATGTTCATCATGGGATCTGGTGCATGAAATTAATGCTGGAAAGTAGGGTAACACAGTGACAGTGACATGGATGTGTTGGTCCGGATAATTCTGGAGTTCTGTCAGAGGAAAAAAGTTCAGTAAGACAGCACTGTCCTACTGAGCAGTGCAAAAGAAAATAATGTGTTCCCATATAAACTGTTTGGGGTAGAGAAGAATAGCAAGAGTAGGGTATTATCATATTTAAAAGTGATTGATATGTTCTGAAATAGGGCACTTTCAAAGCTTCTGCAGTCCTCTTTACAACCTGATGTTACAGTTTGTACTTAATTCAGTTGGCAAAAGAATAGACGTGCTCCTGAATATGTTGGAGCAGCAAAACTGGGAGCTGGTCCTTCAATATCAATAAATGAAGTTCCTGTTGACTTTGTTATATATTTTAAGCAAGTATAAACCTCAGAAATAACTCTCTTTTTTTTTTTTTTAACAGCAAGTATGACTAAAAATGAGGATATTTTTAGTACACTTTAACTATTCTTACAGAATCAATTTTAGCTTAACCTTTTCTTTCTGAGGCATGATGAAAAGCTGCAAAAAACTTGTATTCTTGGTTTCATTCCCTACAGTATGCTGGCATTCTACTTGCACAAGACTGCCTTGAGCAGTATTCTGTAAGCTAAACGATGATTATGCATATATGAGCACTGGGCCAACAAAGCATAGAATTCACTACTCACTCATTTATAACTGCTGTGTGGCATCTCTTTCTGTTACGCAGAGAAGGTGTCTTTTTATGCTAATACAATGAAGAAAATACAAACCAACTTGAAAACCTCTGTGTAAGAATATGCCCGCAAACAGAGTTGAAATTAATCATATCTTCTATGGTAGGTGTAAACAAAAAGGGTTTATTTGACTGTTTTGGCACTATAAATCTTCAGTTACAAATTTATTCCTGAATTGGAATTTGGCTGTTTGATCAAACTAGACATTGTCGCTCCTAATAAAATAATAATTTGGACTGCAGTAAATGTCATTCTAAAGTACTATTCAGAGTGCAGGCTTCTAAAGGGCAAAATTGACTCAATTTTTAAAACGAAAATTTACAAAAAAATCCACCTATAACAGATGCTCTAGCATATGGCTAGGTTTTAAGTGAGTGCATAGTTGAACACAGAAAATAAATAAGGGCATGACAAGACCCCCCTTCTTTTTTTGTCCCATAAATACACTAATCACATGGTCACCAGATGGCATATACAGAACTTTGAATGAAGTACAATATTTATAGTCACGAATTTGTGGCCTTAAAGTCTGAATATTAAAATACTTATTTCATATGGCTGGAAATAAATACTTCCATGTTGTTTATTTTTGTTGTTATTACTACTCAGAGCCCAGAAAATAATTGGTTTGTACAACCAAAGTGGGAAACCGTGCCTTGAAATTACCTCAACAATATTTAGGCCTTGGTGAAGATAGGAAAGCTGGCTGTGAAACCCTTAGTCTGGATATCTGTACTGTCCTATGTTGGAAAGCATGCTGACTTTTTGTCAGAAAGCAGGGGAAGGACATACAGCTCTCTGCTGTGCTGTGGGATCAGCTGACTATTGCAAAGGTGGCTTTCCTCCAAACCCCACAGTCCCCATCAGCAGATGTGACCAAGCCACAAAGAGGCCTCTCCAGTGCCAAGGAGGTGGCTGGATCCTATGGGATTTTCTCACAAAGTCTTATTTCTCTCCCCAGTTATTACGGAAGCAATAGCCGTGGTGTACTTTGCGGCCATACCTTGTGTGCTCTTACTATCCGAGGCCACAAGAGGGAGAAAAAGATAACGAAGCCATGGCATGTATGATTCCATGCCCCCAAAGCTTCCTAAGTCTGTCTGCTCTTCCAGTTTCCTGGGTTACAATCGATAATCATTAAGCTTTGTAAAGCTGAACATCAGAAATTTTCAACTGAAAGGTAAATGAAAATGACACTAGAGAAAATTTTGCCTTTATGCTGCGACATACACTAACAAGAGTTAGATATTTGTACAGGAAATAATATTAAGTGCCCATAGTTTTGTTTTGTTTTGTTTTGTTTAGCTTTTATTAATTTCAATTAATTTATTAATTTAAATAAATTAATTAACTTATTAATTTAAGTATAAATATTCACCTTCATTTGTGTTCTTTTATATCTCAAGAAAATGAGAAGATAATTCATACTCTATTTCAAGGAGATTAATTTGCTTTACAGCACAAAATTCTCAGATGCACTTGTACTAAAAAAATATCACCATGCATATACAGATTGGAGAAAACAAAAAGTTGGAAATTTATAGTGTTTTTATATCAGCCCTGTTTGTGTTAAAATAACTACAATTATATAGGTGTATTATTATCTTTTAGAGTCTTTGTATAACTTTTCATGAGTTTGCATATCACCCAGAGACTTTAGTCAATTTACTGTTTAGCAACAATGCTAAAGCAAGTATGTGAAAAGGATGGGCACAGCATGTTTCCCTGGGCTACAGGATACCCTTTCTGTTTATTCCTTTTGCTTTATTATTTGAATGCTATATTGTTAACATAGTTTGAAGACCACCAGGGGACTGTGACAATTCATAATGTTGCAACATTGAAAATAATGTGTTTGATTTATTTTGAATGTGAATACCTTAGTGATTTTGTTTGTTAGAAACCATGGGGAACAAAATTTGATATTATACATTAGCAGCCTCCATTTAATGTAATAGAAAATGTAATTAGATCATAAATAGATACATGATTTAAAAAATGCACTCTTTTATGCTTAATGAAGTGATATTAAAGTGTTCTGCTGCTATAAACAGAATACGTGCATTTTTAGGAAAATTGTAGAGCTTATCTCATAAAAAGAAAACAAAACAAAACAAAATGAAAACAAGAAAGAAAAAGAGTATGAAGAGAATAAAGACAACAGAAATCAGCAGAAGTATGTTTGTATTTTTTTCCCAGTAAATTTTGACCTGTTTTCAATTTTTTTTATTTTTTTTTCTTCATTTTAATTAAATCATTCTCTCCAATTTCTGGTTCTGGCACACAAAGAATAAACACACACAAAAAAAAAAAAAAAAAGAAGAAGAAGAAAAAATAAATGGGTGGAACAGCTTAATGATTTCAAAGGTTGTGCCTAATTTTGTGCAAGTACTCATAAAAGACCAATTAAATTACATATGTAGATCTTTGTAACAGGAAGCCAAATCAGTTATCATTTAGTTGGGAATGGCAGCATGTTCTCCAGCTATCCTTTTATTTCCTTTTAGTTCTGCTTTGTTTTATCTTTGAAAAATTAATTTTAAGCTATACAGCCTCTTTATGCATTTCTACAGAAGACTAAATATATATTTTCATTTTTAAACTGTAGGTTTTTTTCATCTCTCAGAGTGCCAATTCCTTACTTTTCCTGTCATGTCTGCAGTGCAGATTGCTTAAAAGTAAGTTAGTCAATCTCAAGAAAATGAGATGAAAATAACCTTGCTTTAGTGCAATCAGTGCAGTAATTTAAATTTACATGGACTTCAGTACTTTTTTTCAAGCACATATTTATTATTTATTTATTAGATGGTGACATCTTTTACAGATCTAGGAATTAAAGCTTTCAAGCTCAAAACTTATATTCTAAAATTAACAATTAAAAAAATAGTTCTATTCCTTTCAGTTTACCCATTTAAAATATCTAGTTCATTGTGCAGTTCACAGTTTTGCTATACTCTTTATTTCAGCTCTCTTATTTAGCACATTAACAAGTTTGCTCATGGTTAGTTTTACTGAAAGACTATATGGAGCAGCTGTACAGAAATGTTCTTTTTATTTTTGTTATTTTGTTTTGTCTTGTTCTACTGTAGAGGGTTAGAAAATATGCTGGAAACTCTAAACCAATCCCAAGCTACAACAAATGGTGAGTGTCGCTGCTTGCTGAATGACAGATGCTTCACTGGTGTGACAGAAGTAGTTGTGTGGGCCACCTGGAAGAATAGAGACCACCACTTACTTGAAAGCCACTGTCATAAAAGTACTCTTTGATTTACCATCTGCTTTCATAAAATGTCCCAAAAGTAAATATCTTAATGGAAGTGAGGGATGGTGCGGTACGGTGTGGTTAAGTGTGAAACTTTGTCTGTGAGTTCAGTGCAGGAGTAAAGCACAGCTGGTTTTGTCTACGCATGTACTGTTATTGTTTTGAGAACTTGTATTCTGACTTTTTGCCTGTAATAAGTCCAATTTACAGTGGATTTCAACTTTTATAGTATCATGCCGCCTTTTTGTGCACTATCATTTTATTTTATTTTACCAAAGAAATATTTACTTCTCAGAAATTGCAAAAATATTGCCCAATTTTTTAGTATTTATATAAGAATTCGAAAAATGTAAAGGTTCAATTTTTTTAATAAATCCTATAATTATCAGACTCCATGGACTTGCTATAAGACCACCAAAAAACTTGCTTTATTCATATGTCTGATTATAGGATTTTCCTAAGAGTACTCATGTGAAGAAAAATTTAGAAGACAACGCTGAAGTTAGTGGTAAGGGTAACAAGAGAGATACAAACATGACAATATTGGTAACTGCAACCTATACAGATGAGGTCCTCAGTTTCTAGATGTCATCAGAGCTTGTCACTTGTCTTCATAACCATGGCTACTACTTGGAAAATATTTAATTTACTTGTTATTACCAAAATATTTAAATTTTACCTGTTTTGTTTGGTTTGGATTTTTGGTTGTTTTTTTTTGGGGGGGTGGAGGTGGAGAGGTTGCTTTTTGGTGTTGTTTTTTACTTGTTTGTTTTAAGGGTTGCTCTTGCATTTTTGTTGGGTTTGGTTTTGGTTTAATTTGGCAATTTTTACAACTTAAATCTGCGCAAATGAAAGATCCTGCTGTTTAGGTTAAAAAGCTCAATGGTATGTTTGCGTGTGAATGTCAGTGGAGAATTTCCACATGCATTGGATAAAGCAGGATTTGCAGGGAGAAATGCCTGGTGATAAAAAAAAGTAATTTGCAAAACATACTGGTTTGAAGCAGGTCCCAGACAGATGTACCTAAGGTATTTGAAGGTTGGAAGGACAGGGATGCTTTTGCTGATGCTCAGCAGCAGATGCACAGCCTTGCCAAAGAAGCAGGAGACAGGAGTTGGCCTTAAGCTCAGGATAGGCTTTAAGCATTTCAGTATTTTAGAAGTTTCATAGTTTATGTGTACAAAAGAGTAACTGTAAAAAGCATGTCTGTTGTGAGCTATATAATGACAAAGGAAACTGGTTTTCCTTTCTTGATTGTTGGGGTTTTTTTTGCTTCTTATGTTTTAATTCTATGCCATCTTCAGGCATATATACATTTTTAAAAGCCACAGTTGTGATTGGGTTGTGCAAACTGGAGGGAAAAGTGGCATAACTTTGGGATGTGTCTGGAATAGAAGATTATTTCTTGTATAATTATAAAATAGGAAATGAGGTAAAACTATTTATTCTTCTTTGCATAATATTTTACTTGAGAAAAGTAACTGTCCCAAAGAAATGTTATTTCAAATGTTGAATCAAATTTTCCACATTATTACATACAAAAACATAGAATCATGTAATCAGAGAATGGTTTGGGTTGGAAAGGACCTTAAAGATCATTTAGCTCCAGCCCTCCTGCCATGGGCAGGGACACCTTCCACTAGACCAGGCTGCTCAAAGCCCCATCCAAACCTGGCCTTGAACACTGCCAGGGATGGAACTACTCTGGACAGCCTGTGTCAGTGTCTCATCAACCTCAGAGTAAAGAACTTCTTCCTAATGTCTAATTTAAATCTACACTCATTCAGTTCAAAACCATTTCACTTTGTTCTATCACTACATGCCCTTGTAAAAATGTGAAATCATTTTATACTATTTTATTTCACTTTTCATATAGTGATAACAGCTATGTCTTATTTCCCTCTGCAGTTAGGAACAGAATATCAAACACATGATATGGCTACCTAGTTTTATGAGTTTTTTTTTTTTTTTTTTTTAGTTTGGTTTGGTTTGATTGTTTTTAATGTTGTTTTGTTTTTGAAATTAGAGAGTTGGAACTTCTTTTGACCTCGAAGAGATAGTGTCCTAATATTTCATAATATTCAGTTCATGTTTGTTACTTTAGCTGCTGAGAATGATTATTTTCTGATGGGCTTCCAAATCTTTGTTGTTCTAATCAGTCTTTGCCATTTTACCAAATGAATAAAAGCTAATCTTAGAAAATCTTTTAATTAAGTAAGAAATATGTATTTAATAAAGGATATGAGAGAGGGAATTCCATATATCCTTCTCTGTCTCTCAGAGATAATTTGTAAAAATTCCTTGCAGAGTAGAAAAGTCCTGCTGAAATGGGAAGAATAACTCTCAAGAATCTAACAACTTGTGTTCACCTTCTGATATTTAGTTTGTAAGGTTACATTATTAATGATAAAAATCATCAGGGAGACAAACGTGTAGTTTATTGCATATCCAAAAAGAAATTGAGATTTTGATTTCCCTTATGCACTTACATAAACTACCACGTTTCTCAGAACTCAAAACTGTTATAAGACCATGTGCACTTAGCGCATAACAAGAAAATTCCCAGACAACTAGGGAAAGATTCTGTTTCCCTTCACATTTGCAATGAATACATTGGATGTTAACCTTCCTTGTGTTCATCAGGTGCCACTTGACTTCTTCCTCATGATAACTCTAATCCTTATTTGCTTCCTGATCCTCTGAGTCTTTATGCTGAATTGATATTTTTTTCTGCATCTTGTACAAAAAAATCTCTAAAAGTTAAAACATTCAGTGGACACTGGTATGCAAAAGTGCTGTTTGTTGCAAGACCACTTTTCCCACTTAGTCACATGGCCTATTCTATATGCTGTGGGGAAGAGCCTGGTATATGCAGTGCTGAGGAAGGATATACGCCTTTGTTGTGGTTTAAACCCAGCCAGTAACTGAGTGTCATGCAGCTGCTTGTAGACTTCCCCTCTCCCTGGGTGAGATGAGAGAGGAATCAAAGGAATGTAAAACCCCTGCATTGAGATAAGAACAGTTTAATAACTAAATAATAATATGCTACTACTACTACTACTAATAATAATAATTATAAGAGAAATAACAAGGGAAGAAAACATAAGACAAAAAAGGAGAAAAGAGAAAAAGCAACTGTAAATACAAATGATGCACAATACAATTGCTCACCACCCCCCAGCCAATACCCAGTCCCACCTGAGCAGTCATCTGCTCCTCCGGGTAACACCCAAGTTTATATACTGGGCATGACGTGCTGTGGTATGGGATATTTGGCTAGTTTGGGTCAGGTGTCCTGTCTCTGGTCCCTCCCAGCTTCTTGTGCCCCTCCTCACTGGCAGAGCAGAAGACTGAAAAGTCCTTGAACAGAGTAAGTGCTACTGAGCAGCAACTAGAACATTGGTGTATTATCAACATTGTTCTCAGACTAAAGCCAAACCACAGCACTGCCCCAGCTACTAGGAAAAAAATTAACTCTATGCCAGCTGAAACTGGAACTGCTTTGCAGCTCAAGTGACACAACTATAGGATTACTCCATATTTTTCTCCCGGGAAAGTCTTTGAGCTGTTCTGTTTTCTGCAGTCCTAATATTTTCCTGGAAGTAGCATTAGCTGACATGTGTGTAGATGGAAATGGTACTGTAGTTCTTAGAGTCTTCTTAGTTATTGAAAAGTCTGATGCCTTTTGAAAATGCAGTATTTGAAAAGGTACCTTTCAGAGCAGTGTACGGGGATTGAGCTGTTTACTTTCTACTGTTCTGAATAGAAGACAGTCAGCAAATCCCTCTTACATGTCTTTGAAAATCTATCCTTTAATTCAAAACACTCCAAAAGTCTCCATTAATCATAGAATCAGAAAGACATTCTGATTTAGGATGATCAGGATATTAAACAGATGTGGCTATATTGTTATTAGAAACCCTTTTTTGTGTATGCCTGCTTTGAGGTTCTGGGAAAGCAGAGATGAGAAACTGCTTGCTGCCCTAGTGGGGTAGGCTGATCTGAAGCTAAGAATAAGCATAATCAGGTCTAGATATGCCTCAGTGCTTCTCAGATAGTGGATGAACAACATATAATTGTTTGATGAAAACACCAAATGAATTTCACATTCCTTAGAGAAATCTTGTGTTTTCATTAGATAATATACCTGCAGCAGTTAATGGAAGGGGAAAAAAAAAATGTTTTTTTCTTCTGCAGGACTAAAACTTGCTAATCCATGCAATGTGCGTATCAGGTGTTAGTGCCACTGGGAAGACTTATTCATCAAATCTGGTGTGAAAGCAATGTTGCTGCCTATTGAAAACTTATTTTTTCTAATCTGTTTTCACTTTTCAACTATCTCACAAAGATAGCAGCAGCCTTCTGCTTTTCCAGTGTGTGCTGAATCTATGACATAATTTCAGCTAAGCTCACAATAGACCACAATTCCAATGTTCAGGTACAGTGATTTATTCTTAATGGTAAAAATAAAGAGCAAGGAAATTTCAGTCTCAAAGCCTCATGAAACTCTGACAGCATGTAAGCATTCAATAGCTACCAAAGCAGGGTATGCATATGTTTCTCATATGTGTTTTTCTTAGTTTGTGTTAGTTTTTGCTAAATAGTTGTTTTGGGTTTTATTTTAAAGTCTAGATGGTAGGTGGAGGCTTAGCTATGTAGATAGTTTTATTTCAAGCTATTGCTTGAGTACTGTACCTGATTTCTACTTTGTCAGAATTTCTTAGAATAATCACACCTCAGTTACAGTGTTTAAACCCAATACATAGCTTGTTGATGTGCTAATCAGTCAAGTGTAAGAGGGTGCAAAGAAGTATATGGGTACAATTTATTCCAGGAAGAAACAGCAGGACAGCTTCCTCTGTGAGTCATGGAAAGATTGCAGTGTGGGGGGTAGTACATGGTGTCTTAAAGGACTTTAGACGACTGCTTCAGTAGTTGCATGCATGTAGGTGGCAAATGCACATGCTGTGGTATTGAGAAACTGCTACCAACTGACTTCAAGTATGTGTGCCACTTGCCACTTTTTGGAGAGCTAATGTCACACAGCCCCCAGATCAGCATCTGGAGGAGTACTGTCTTACGCAACAGGCAGATAGATCATGAATTAGAAATTACTTCCTTGGCCTGCTCATTTAAGAGGGTATAAATGTACCTTTAAAAGGTACAACAGTAGCTTTTTTTTTTTTTTTTTTTTTTTTTAATTTTTTGTTGGCTTGTTTGGTTGGTTTTCACCTACTAGTACCTGATGGACATATCACCACTGGTATGTCTTGGTACTTGTGTTTCTCTATATTCTATGTTTGTCAAAAATGCCTTCACAGCACATATATACATATATATGTCACCTGGAATTAGAGCTAAGGATGAAACTTCATGTTACCTTATTAAAATTCTAGGTAAACAGGGAACCCTTGCAGTATACTTGGTCAGGAACAGAAATGTCCCACCAAATTATACTGACTGCAGGGAAAAGAGGAGGAAAAAGGGATAATGTTGCAGGGTTGGGCATGCTTTGGTTCTGTGAGGAGGGCTGATTACAGTAGAGATGAGCACACTTCTGAATTGTCCATCCTTCCAGGCCACTTGCCCTATTGAATGTCCTGGTCCTCCAGTAGCCAGTTTGCATGGAATAATTTGCTGTTGTGATTTGACTTTGTGGTTATCAAGCAAAATAGGTGAACAAAAATGAGAGTGCTTGCTCTTGCAGTCATCATGTACCCACAGTGTGTTTTAGTTTTCCATTCAGTGTATAAATGTTAGGGTTCTCCATTGAGAAAGCAAATTGATCTGTGGGTTGCCATGCCCACAATACAAGTGGACTTATTAAATTATAGAAGTTGAATACTAATTTGAAAATTCAAAGGAAAAAAAAAGCCTTATAAAAGGTGGAAGCAAGGACAGGCGGCCTGGGAAGAATACAGGGATGTTGCCTGGGAAGCTAAGGACCAGGTT
>JASSUY010039403.1:0-10648 GCA_032466535.1 Forpus xanthops | reverse complement strand
GTCCCTCACCAGCATCCCTATAGGCCCCCCTTCAGATACCTGAAGGCTGCTATGAGGTCTCCATGCAGCCTTCTCTTCTCCGGGCTGAACAGCCCCAACTTTCTCATCCTATTTCCCCAGATTAATGCCTAACTGATTTGGAGTTCATATTTCAGCACAGTGACTCCCAGCTGTATTTACCTACTTCTTCCCTCCCCTGTCCCCACCTCTCTGCCACTACCCTGTCCTCTGTTACTTTCTTCCCATTCCTCATGGGACTGATGCAATCTTCATGGCCCTCTCTCTTACCCAGGCTATTGAGATAATGACAGTGAAGTAGCACTGTGAAAACCTAGAACAAACTGGCACTGTTATGAAGAGGCATAATCCCCATAAAATGAGAAAACACCAGTGATGCAGCAGTTCACAATGAAGGCAGCAAAAATGATGCTTTAGCACCTTACTGTTATCTTTTCAAAGCCTTGTTCCTACTCACCTTAGCTCCCTGTGCCCATGGGTCTCCGAGCACAGCATGGACAGGCAACTATTACTGCTCATCTGAGATTGTAGGAGTTTGTGTAATACAGTTTAGCCCATCTGAAAACTGAGTCTTCCAGAAGAAAATCCTGGATTAATATTTCCAGAGCATGCACTCCATAGTGACTTTTGGTTAAAATTTTAATTTCAGTTTAATGAATTTCTTGTTTTTTTTCTGCCCTGAAAATCTGTGATATATATAAAATATTATATCCTCTAGTCAACATTTTGATTCTATGTCCTATATAGGCAAATATATGACTGAAAGATCTTTAAATATAATGTGCGTGCAATAGAAAAATGACTAACAACATTGAAAAGCAGAGTGAAATATGGAAATAAAAAATATGGCTAAACAATTCAAAAATATCTGGAAGTTGCAGTATACTACTTTGTGTGCACATTTAAACATGGAAAGGAAAAAGAAAAGGGAACATAGAATGTAGGGTGGAGGCAGCCATCTTGTGGAATGCAACAGGATTGTGTGATCGCATGAGTTTGGCTTCAGAGAGCAAAACAAGACTAATTAGCCTGAAAGCAGCGCTATTATGGTATTATTTCTATTGCTCAAGCTGATATCTGAAAGATTGACTATGGTTAGAAATTCAAATAGCCAATTAAACAAATACAGAACTATTGCAGATAAGGAAGAGAACATTAGTTGTTTACATCTATTACACTGATGGCAGGTAAACTCTTCAAGATTAAATTTTTGAAACAATTGAATGTTATTGTTCTAGTGTTGAAACAGTGAGTATTGAGTCATGGTAAACCTGATCATTGATACCAGAAGAACCTTTTCAAATGTAGTTTCTGCCTTCCACACTTGTATCATATCAAGAAAGGTGAACCATAGAATTATAGAATCAACTAGGTTGTAAAAGACCTTTAAGATCATCAAGTTCAATCATTATTCCAGGTCTGCAAAGACCATCACTAAAAGTGAAAAGCTCAGATCAGTCGAAATACCATGTCAAATGAGGCTTTATACCATGATTTTTTTTAAATTTATTTTTACTTCCTTATTATTTTCAAGAGAATGGGGAACTAATGATTAATCAGGCTTAATCCTTTCTACCAAATTGCTAAAGGCATGCAGTTCTATTGGTGTTCACCCCACAGCTTTTAAACTTATTATCTTATTAAAAAAAAAAAAAAAGGCAGGGAATCATTTAGATCAGTGAAGTTTCAAGAAGGTAGGCAGATGGGAAAAAGAAGGAACATGTTAAAAAAAAGCCTGGAATACTGTATAATTAGACTCTGAAGATTCCATAAAAGAGAGACTCCTTAAAAATGCCTCAATTCAAGTAAAGTTGAATGCCAAATCTGCAAACTAGCCACGCATAAGATATATAGATTCATAGCACAGCATTATCTCCTCAATTTCAGTAGTTACAAAGTGCACAGAAGTATTTGTTTTTTTCTAGGATTGGTAACTATAAAAGATTGACATTTTCTTGCCCACTGTCAACTGCAAATAAAAATTGAAGTGTCATAGAATTTCTTTTTACATATTTACCCAGCTGTGAATGAAAAACAGGTTATATATAGTCAATGCATATAATAGAGATAAAGCTCACATCTGCATATACTTAAAGTCAGCTTTGCTTTTTACTCAAATATTCCTATCCCAAGGAAAGGAAGGAAGTATTCTTTTGTTAGATGCTGTTTAACATTTGTAAGTAGTTTTTTATGAAGCTATTATGGAAGGAGAGAGAATACACACTGAAATATTTTCCATGTAGGATATATTGCTTTGATTCAGCAAAAACTTCGCCTGTTAGTCCAAACAAGAAACACTCCAAATTTTTGTACGGCAAGGAATTTTACTTATTAAATGGCAGGTACTCAAACTTGTACTGAAAAGTATATGCAAGCACTTGTACTCCCTCCTATTAGTAAACGCTGGCATTTTTAATGGTTGTGTCCTGACATACCTGCTCAATAAGGAGTACTGTAGTGTCTCTTCCCCGGCACTAACAGCCCTCAGCAACTTCTTCTTACTTCCCAGGTATTGAGTTGGTCTCTGCGCTCATCTCACAAGCTGAAGGGAAAATACAGAAACTGAGCCACATAAATAATCCATGGTTTAACATATCATCACCCATGATGATGTAATCCTATATGCTAATTATATATAGTAAAATCTCTTTGAAATCTGCTTATCAAAACTCTTTAAACAATTTCAAATAGTGTTTATGATAATACTGCATACCCTCCTTTGTCAGGAAGCCCATAAGCAATACCCGTGCAATTTCCTTGCCTTCCTGAGTGTAATATTTAACAACTTTATTTTGTTTTGTTTCTTTATTTTTTACAGAGCTGGCAAAGCACAGAAATACTTCAGATAAATCAAAGAAACTTAACGTATCACTATGGCTTAAAAGAATGTTTAAGGCTCCAGCAGTTTCCCTCTTAGGTTTAGGAAATGAAGCCTTGTATTTGTTTTTCTTTAAAAGTCAGAAGAAGTTCTTTAGTTTCTGGCTTGGTTTTACATGGAGGTTTTTTTTTTTTTTTTTTATTCTTTTCCAAGCCACAGTGGAATATAGCCCTTAGGACATTTGTTTCTTTCTCACAGTTTCTGAAGTACACAGCGTATTTTGTTTTAAAAGTCTGACTTTAACGTTACTCTGGTAAGTACAGATTTATCTTGACATTCTTGATTGAATAAAGGGAACTTAAAAGGCAATTGGTTTCACTAATTCTATTTCTGGAAGAGACAGAAAACTGTAATGACAATTTGAGTTACTTATGTTCAATGATGCTATGGTAGAATTATTTATTGTACAGCTGAGAAAGCTTTAGAAATGTACAATGCAGGTAGTATGTTTATGTCTTTACAAAGCTATTTTAATCCTGTCAGCACTATCCACAATATAGATTTGTTATAAATTTCAACTCTTAAACTTATAGTAATGCCCATACACACTTCCTCAAGCTTTCCAAATTGAATCCTTTTATAATTCTTATGCTAGAATTAAGGCTTTGTAGGTATTCATGAGTATTTTGGGAAATAAATGCATATCATTCTTAGGACTCATGAAGTATTTTTTTTCTCTTTCACCATCTTGGGTTCAAAATATGTTTTGGATTCATATGTCGCATAATGTCCACTTCAGACTACATAGTACTCTTGTTTTCTGGAGCTACTATTTCTGAAATAATTTATTCTGTAAGAACAAAAGGAATCAACCCAGTCAGAAGCCTGATCTGAAATCTTTTAGAAGAGTAAAAAAGTTTCTTCAGGCAGTTCTTAAACAAACCAGAGGAACTGTAATGCTTTTGTCTTTTAGAGATTAATTTAACTATAGGTACTTACTGTCTCCTTTCCTTTAATTTCAACTGTACTATGCAGTTTTATATGAAAAATAGAGGCAAATTATTTGAGTAAATTTCAGTAGTTGTTGGCTTTTGAGAACCTTTTTGAGAATAAATATTGTTATTTAATGCTAATGTTTAGAAATAAACAGTATCTTGTTTGGATATAAGGAAGAAGTTCTTTAGTGTAAGAGTGATGAGGCCCAGGGAAGTTGTGAATGCTCCATCACTGGTGGTGTTCAAGGCCAGCTTGGACAGAGCTCTGGGTGACATAGTTTAGTGTGAGGTGCCCCTGCCCATGGCAGGGGGGTTGGAACTAATTGATCTTAAGGTCCTTTGCAACCCTAACTATTCTATGATTCTATGATTGTGCATGAAGATAAAGCATGCTGTTGCGCTCATTCCCATAGTTATAAAGTGAGGATACTGCCACTGAGTAAAAGGACCAGTGACCCAAGCTGTTGTACTCTCCAGCTTCATTCTGTGTTCAAGTGATTATTGAACTCGATAGCTAAACCATTTCTACATAAATATACTATATAAACTGTAATATTTCAGATTTTTATTACATCTCATTCAAGTGATCTTTTGCACTTTGGCTTTAATTTGATAAGCCATGACTAGCAAGAAGATTTTTCACAGCATTTAAAGACATTTTCCCCCTCTTAATGTGATTAAGGAAAAGATATTTTGTCTTTGCCCTCTCCAAGTTGTTCTGGAAGCAGATGTTAATATTTTATATACAATTTTTCTTAACCTATAATTGACAATAAAGACAAAATAATATGATGTTTCATGATTATTCAATATTAAATAATTAAACCAGCAGCAGGCCCTGAGCATGGGACAATGGCAAACTTTCAGATGAATTAATTTTATGGAAGACCAGCTGAGTAATTGGATTCCAATTACAGGCTGTTTAGCTCCCTCATCACCTTCACATATAATTAAATTCAATTGGTTGATACAGCTTCTATTTTTATGAGGGCACTTACAAGCTTTTTGAACCCCACTGTGACTTTGGATCTAGGCCAATCAATTATTACTCATTTCTCTTTCAAATGGAAATTCCTAGATTAGTCATATCTTCTATAATGCATTTCTCACAATTAAAAGATCTGCCTGTAGTACATTGCAGCTGAGACACAGATAAAAAGAAATGTTATGGATATTTTTGTTCTACAAACAATATATAGGATGTAATTGTACGTTTGTCATGGGTATTGGTAAATGGAGGCCACATACTTTTATGACCTGTTTTGAGAGATGTGATTCCACATGCAGTGGGTTTGATTTACTGTATCATTATATTTGCAAATGCCAAGCTTGTTCATGTTACAAATGGTTACTGAAATTGCTCCTTAGATCTAAAATTGCCTTTATTGGCATGTAAAAAGTAAGTAATTGATTATAGCTAGCTGAGAATCTGTTACCCAGTTTTCCTTCTTTAATTTAAATTTAAATTAATTTAAATTAATCCATCTTTACTAATTAGAAAAACCCAAGTAACTACTTACTAAAAGAAAAATTTAGAGTCCCTGACTTCTGAACAGGTCCATAGGTTGCCAAGTATTTTGACTAAAAGAAAGAAAATGTAGCTTTATTTTGAGAATACTAGGACAGTTAATATTTTAAAGCATTTGGCTGTGAATTAATGACATATTTTCAAGTGCAAATAGAAAATGAATTAATAAGTAGGCTTTAAAACACTTCACCCATAACTAGCTTATAGGGATACTAAACAAACAACTAGAATTGATATAACACTTTTGCCTGCTCTCAATATATTGGTTCCAGTGTATTTATTTCCATACAGAGCAATATATCACCAGTCAGAAAACAGGCAACAGAGAAGCAATAGTGACATCAGTAATCTTTTCCAGCTCTACTAAGTGATCAATAAAGAAAGAGGCAGTATCACATATGAAATCCTACTTTTAAACTTTTTTTAGTTAGGCAAATAACAAACCATCCTCCTTACTGCTTAAATTCTTGTATTTGATTAGATATGTGAAAAATTACGTTAAGACACACTAAATTACACAAAGCTTTAATGAAAATGTATTACTACTGATTTATTGACTATCAAAACAGAGCATTAATGATTAAAGGTGTTGTAATAAATAGCAGAAAAGTATTCCCTTTTGAAACACTGGCATTATAAAAAATTTGAATAGTATACACAAGAAAGTGGGTACTTCAGACATTCACTAGTAAACTTTGATATTTCCCTCATAAATCTCTAATTGAAAAAATCCATATCCTAAAAAAGTCTCATCTTAGCATTTGTTTAAGCATATGATATACAGGCAAAAAAAATACCATTTAATGATTTATGAGGAAAATGCTTCCTACTATTTACAGAATAAGTGTGATGGCCATATTAGATGTAATCAAAATATATTATTGTTACTAGTCAGGCTTATTATTTTAGAGTAAAACAAAGGTGAAATATTAAAAAATGTCAGGTCCAGGTTTGGGTTTTCTTTGTGAGTTGTTTGGTTGGTTTTCTTCCTGAATATCTAAGAAGCAATTTCAAAACAAAACTAAGGAAATCATGGGTCAAATTAGTATTTTGAATAAGGATTTCTGAGTAAGGTTTAAATTACTACCACTATTACTGTTGTAAGTAATGATAGGAGACAATTTTTTCAAATATGCCTCCCGTTTTAGTTCATAGATGTTTCCATTCAAGTTAAACAGTCTCTAATGATGCAGTTAGTTTCTCTCAGTCTAATATGTCCACCATCCTTTAATGAACAACTGTTGGTCCTCTTGGTGTTGCCACATGTTTATTAATACCTTATTTCTGTTAAGAAGACAGAACATTTAGGAAATAAAGAACATAACTTATAAGATAGCACAGAACCACTGCACTTCAGGGAAGAGAAGAAAATTAGTAGTGCCATCACAGACCTAACATCAACCCACTTGCGGTATCAGTGGGGAAAGAAAACCCTTCAGGTATCCTTTTTTTAAAAAAAAAGATAGGTGCTTTAAATCACAGTGTTCATTAGACTTAGCCTTTATGTCATCATTTTGTTTCATCAAGCCCCTAGTGCCACAAGTGTTTTGAAGTTTTTTTTTTCATTCTTAGATAGGTTAACTGAGATCAGAATGCACAATTGGCATTTCTCGTAGAGACATATTCAGAATCGATTTAGTTTAAAAGGTAAACTGCACAGAGGTAATGTAAGGGAAGACCTCATTCAGGGTATAATTTTACAAGATTTGATATTTATAAGTGAACAGCAACCTTTTCATGGATTACTTTGTGAGTAACAAGAAAAAAAAAAAGATACTAAGTTGATTCAGTAGTGTTACACTTATTCAGGAATTGTAAACAGGCATTACAGGTTTAATGAAACCACCATTACCCTAAAAACAGAAAATAGGATAAGAATTTCCTCTTATTTTTAGTTTTTTGTCCTTTTGAAAAATGAAGCTCAAAATATTCACAATCAGCTCTGGCACATATTGATCAAAGAATGACTTTGTTATTTGCCCTCCTGCCAGCCAGGATTTGTGTGTGTGTGTGTGTGTGTGTGTGTGTGTGTTTCCATTCTTTTTTTCCCTTCTTTCATTATCTCACTATTGAGGGCACATACTGCAGTTTAGGAAACAACTTTAAATAAAGCAAAAAAAAAAAAAAAAATTAAACAGAAAGGTAAATTTCTTGCCTCCAGAACTGGTTTCTTTGGTGGTCAATAAGTAGGTACTTTGTTCTATTAATAGTGATTTTAAATACTGAGTCCCCTTCTTCACAGTTTTGAGCAAAGGCAAATGAAGAAAGCTATAAAGAATAAGAGAAGAAAATCAAAAAGTAATTGAAATATACATGATCTGTGTATCCAGAAAAAAAAGTAGCTTTCTCTTATGTAAATAAAATACACTGAAGCATGAAAAAAATTACCCTTTATATCTCACAATACAAGAGCTTTTAAATCTAACCCCTGCATTACAGTGGGTTGTCAATGCAGCATGTTGTTTCTGTGGCTTTGAAGACACTTTAACTCCTAATCGTTGATATCATCAGTGCTCCCCTGCAAAAAAATTCCTTGTATACAGTAAGTGCAACAAAGAACAGTGTGTGCCCATGGCTTGAGCTTAACAAAGCGCATTGAGAACAGCTTCCTGGGCAGAAAAGCACATCAATAACACAGTGGGAAGTGGCACCAACAGAAGGTAAACATGGGTCAGTCAGAGAAAGCTTAGTAGGTGGTGGGGCACAGCTCCTCAAATACAATGAAGGGAATGACATCAGAGAGATTCATCTTTCTCTGCTCTTGAATTCTCAGTTATTAACTAAGGCATAACATCATATGGGACAACAAAAGAACAGAATCAGCCAGTTTTTGGCTGCATCACAGATGGCACTTAAATGGCGATTTCACTGCTGCTGAGAGAATGACTGTAGCAATTTTATTATATGAACCATTCAGCTCAAGGTGAAAAAAAAAAAAAAAAAAGAAATAGTATAAAAATACTGATGCATAAATGTTGTTCTGGTTAAGTAAATATTATTCAGACATGTAAGCCACTAGGCTTACCCAGTTCTCTGTCATTATTTATTAGGTATATGTGAATGGTATATAAAAGTTTCAAATTCCCAAGCATAATTTTTCTGTCAAGGGCTAGCAAAAAAATAATAAAAAATATCTGGTTTGTATTTTAGCTAGATTTAGCAAAACATGAATTTTCATTACAAAATAGGCTTTTCTTTTCCATGCTGCATTAAAGTGCATTCATCTTTAACCCTTTTTTATCTCTAACCTTTTTCTGAATAGGGAAATTTTCAAGGAATTTGGACAAATTTAAATGCCACTCATATCAAACAAGAAGATGAATTTTACTGTTTTTTTATAGAGAGTGTTTACTTATGGAACAATTCACTGATTTGTAACTTCTTTTGATTAATGTTTTATATTTTATTGCAATTGCTAATTTTACTCATAAAATTTAAATGCTATCTCTGTACATGAAACTTTCTCTGTTTTTAGAAGTTAAAACTTTTAATGGTTCTGTAAATACCGTGGATTCTTTACTTTAGTGGTCTCTAAACTTTTTTGATTGTGTAAACCTGGCAGTAAAAATGTTTTGAGTATGCATCCCCCATATATGTACTTCTATGGATTAATTTATAATTTGTATATATATTCAACTGTATTAACATATTATGCACATTATAAAACACAGATAAAAGTAGAAATTAAAAAAGAATGAGACAGTGACAAAAAAAAAAACAAACTACTGTTAAATTATTTTGAGTATATATTTTATTTAATAATCATAAAAAAAAAAATCCTTCCTGCACTCCAACAAATTGCAATGCACACTCCATTGGGAGCACACACCCTACTACAGAGATTACTCTTTTATCGAACAGTTTGCCATTTAATAATTATTAGCTTTAAAAATCTAAAGTTCACTGTTGAAGGAATATCTTTGAACAAAATATGTAAAAATTTAATCAATTTTACCCATACTTAGGCATTTTTCTCATTTTTGAAAAAACAGTTTAATGAAACTTCCTGCAGAACCTACTTGCCTTCCCAATGAAGCCTTTATCTGAGTTAGATATCCATAATTGCAAAAGGTTATGATTTTGCAAGAATGGAAGAATAATATGGAAGAAATGGGGAAGTACATAGAAAGTGTATGTTACTTAATTCTCAGCTTTGTCACAGTTCCAGTAATGCAGTAAAAAGAGAAGTTAAAGTAGATTTCCAGATCTGGATTGTAGATCTGAAATTAGGCTACCTGCATAAAAAATTGCAACTATTATCAATCACCCTTTTGCTCAGACAAACAATTCTCCCAGATGTCTTCACTTACCAAAGTAAACTGTTTATCCAAAAAAAGTCCAGGAAATTAAAAAATTTACTTTATATGGATTTTCATATGATCACAACCCAGGCCTGGGACTAGAGACATACGACACATAATGAAGCAGACACATGGGTAGAAATCTACTTCTAATGTTTTTTACGGAGGCTGCTATCCACTGCAGCCTTTGACAAGTGAAAAAAGTCCATTATTCTGTGTGTTTGAAAAAGACTTGTATTTATCAAGTTATCATAAAAAATAAAGTTATGGTCCTGTTTGTACTTATATTTATTTTATGTCTATTAGCTGTGTGTGACTAACATTTGAATAAACAAAATAAATTACTCTGTATAGAGAGGGTGACTTGAGGAACCTCTGCAAATAAAGCTCCTTGTTGAATACATGGGCTTCTGAGAAGCGAGACTTCTGTTGTTCACAATCATTAAGGTGCGTACAGTTATGGTCTGGGAAGATGTTATTGCACTGATTATTCTTTTTTTGTCTTAAAACCACTTAAAAAAAATAAGAAGGAAAGAACAAAACTGTTGAGTGAGAGAAAACATTTACACACCTAATAGGAGTGGCTGAATTAGAGAACCCATGTTGTTTATATAGTCAATGAGAATTTCCTAGAGTGGTTTGGAACACCTAAAGGTTACCAGTTGATGTCTGGATTATCCACCAAATAAAAACCTTATTTAAGGCACCTACTCTGATATTGTTATCTCACATTACTTTGTTCTTTTTTTAGGTTAACCGTGATGAGTAGCTTTATAAAACCATTGATTTCTGATTTCTAAATAGCAGGTTGCCTTGAATATTTCATGATTCATGGATGTTAAGAAAAGCCAGCCAAGGGTGAGGAGGAACTGGATTAAAAATAGCATTTGAGGAAGGTTACTACAGTTAAAATGGTAATTAAAATGGTAATAACTTTCCTACAGGTCTCTTGCTCTTGGTATATCCTCTGAGAGCTTTATCAGAATTC